>JAXCGZ010004152.1:45000-47500 GCA_037179515.1 Halocaridina rubra
TTATAGCCAGTTATTGTACATAAGCGAATCAATGCCTAACATCCACCCAGTATGGCTCATGTTTACAGCCTCCGAAAAGGTTCGCATAACATTTCTATACCTGAAGCACCTTGTGACTAGAAAAGAAAGAAAATGAAAATAAAAAAATTGTTGAATATCCGAGCATACAGGTACTGAAATGACGTTTATATATATTCGATATGAAAAAATATGTAATATTTTTTATGTATTTTCATTGTCGTCTTTGTCAGAGGAAATGATATTCGTAGTCACCGGTGATCAGAGCGTTAGGAATGTCGTCCCAGCCTTAATTCCCTTGCTCTAACCTGTCCGAACCCACTTCTATTCATATGAGTATTAAAAGTGACACGTTAAGCGATTAAAAAAAAAAACCAGTCGCTGATGATTAAGGAATGATTGTTGAGTGACATGACCTCCGTATGACGTGAATTGATTTTGATGTGACCTGCATGTGACATGACATTCACGTACGATATGGGCTGCACGTGACATGAAACTCGTATATGATGTGACTTGCAAGTGACATGCTCTTGACATTGATGTCTCCGGCATATGATATGACTCATCACTTCACATGTCACCGTTTCATCATATGCCATCATAGGAGAGGGTAGTAGGGCCCCTTTTGTGTGCCCCGTCACAGACTGAGGTTAGTAAGGGCATACACTCAGGGTAACGATTACATCTGCCAAAACAAGTCCTTCGTAAGAAAGGCAACCGTCCTAGCCCTTAGTAGAAAAGGGAGTTCGTGACGTAAAACCGAATCCATCCATTCATCAGACACATTTAGTACACCATGGGATGTGTGGAGTCAGTGGTGGAACAGTATGATCATAACCTTGGGTATCGATAAGGGCAAAAATGCCTGCCCCCTTACTTTCATTAAAAACCAAATATGCATATTAGTTTCATTTATATGTATACGTTTATGTATGCATGTTTTTAGCGTTGTACGTATGTATATATGCATTCATGTGTGTGTTTGTGATTTATAGGGCTTGTTGAGCCTTACTTATTTTTTGTAAAGCCTCCAGGGCTTCTCGGAATTTGCCAAATATATGATATGACATTATACAGAAAAATGAAATAAATAATAAAACTTAATCAGTATATCTTAAAAATGAACATAAATAAAAAAATCTAATAATTCTTTGAGTTGATGTAAAATTTCCATAAATAGAATTTTTATTTAATTTTTTTTTTTCTTGAACTAATGTGGGGTGAGGTCAGTGTAAGCTGCGAGTAATTTTGTAGACTGTACGAACATACATACATACATACACACATCATCTTCAATATTCCAGATGCATTCATCATGTATACATGCATACATACATGCTTATGTAACTTACGTGAAATCAAAGCTTGAATATGTAGTACCCTTTTGGAATCCACGCTTGAAAAAACATATAAATATACTGGAAAGTTCAAAGACATACTACGAAGCTGTAACAGAGATACTCAATGTTATGGTGGAAAGCTAAGATAGTTAGACTTACCATCACTTGAAGCTAGAAGGAAGAGAGGATATGGTGACGGTTTTTAAAATTCTTTATGGATTTTGCAGAGTGGACATATAGTGATATTTTGAAATAGGTGACTATAACTAGAGATCAGAGTTTGATGCTTCGTAAGAAGATATGTTTGCAGGATGTAAGGAAGTGCATTTTTTAGTGTAAGCATAGTTGAGAACTGGAAGTTGCAATGTTAACTGAATTCATAGTTTTAAGGACACATAGGATAAGTATTATTGATTTTACAAATGGAACCGATCAGGGGACGGGGTATTACGAGTATAGGGATCTTTCCCGTAAGCACAATTAGGTAAGCATTTATATATATATAATATATATATATATATATATATATATATATATATATATATATATATATATATATATATATATATATATATATATATATATATATATATATGTATACAAAATTACAAACATACTAAATCCATACATACATACGAGTACATGCATACATACGTACATACATACATATATACATACATAAAATAGAAACCATATAGAGCATTGATATTGCCCGATCAATGAACCTTAAAAAAATATGGGTTTAGAAGGTTAGGATTGCGCAAGTCTTGTGACATGAACTTTTTTGAAAATAATAATTTGTAAATGACATTTCAGAATTGCGGGAGTGAAAGGTCTGCTCTAGATAAGGTAAGACCTTTATAATGATACTTTTGACACTTTATTATTATTATTATTATTATTATTATTATTATTATTATTATTATTATTATTATTATTATTATTATTATTATTTTACAACCGCTACAACAAGTAATAATGCTTGTAAACAAGTCGTACAGATTGTAACTTCAGAGCGAAGATTCTGAAAAGTCCCAGAATCGAATCCTTGTGTGGGGTAGTTAGTATTATGTTATTATTATTATCATTAGTATTATTATTGTTATTATTATTATTATGCCATTCTCACATTCCCTTTT
>JAXCGZ010004152.1:50000-52500 GCA_037179515.1 Halocaridina rubra
AAAAATTCAAGAACAAGTAAATCGAGCAAGACTCCAAACGGAAGTACCAAAAAAACTGTAATTTTGAAGATAATAGATGCAAAAAATAAAATGGTTGCCTTGATAGTATTCAAATTTAATTCATTCTCTCTCTCTCTCTCTCTCTCTCTCTCTCTCTCTCTCTCTCTCTCTCTCTCTCTCTCTCTCTCTCTCTCTCTCTCTCTCTCTCTCTCTCTCTCTCTCTCTCTCTCGAACAAAAGATGGTAAAGGTTAGGTAAAATTGAAAACAAAAGCCTCCTTCTTCCTGCTTTCCCTATCTCTGGAAAGAAAAAACTAGATGTTAAATAAACACTTTGTGCGAAATAATACTTATGAGCAATAACACGCTAAATGTAAAAAAAAAATTGTAAAAAAACAAATAGGGTAAATGTTTTCTACCACCAACGAGGGTAAACAAGATTCAAATCAGTGAAAAAAAAAATATCTAAAGGAACTAGAAAAAAAAATTCAATTATTTTGACTGGGGGTGAACTAGCCTAATCTAACCTATCCAAACTTAATATAATAAAAATCATAATTTGGGATGTAAAAATAAACATTTATCAACACGAAATTATGAAAAAAAAATCACCACATGAAAAAATGATATGTGCAAAATTAATAGTAAATGAGGACCAGATGTAAAAATGCAACTCGTTAAAAACTAACTGTTAGTAAAGCAATTATGTAAAAACTCTTGATGTCAAAAGATACACTAAATGAAAAAGCACTAAGCATATATATATATATATATATATATATATATATATATATATATATATATATATATATATATATATATATATATATATATATATATATATATATATATAAACACAATGTTAAACAATCAGATTTAAATACACTAATAGTAAAAAATAACAGAAGACGTAAAAAAAAGTAGTGGTAAAAACACTAGATATACATAAACCATATATAAATGTTATATGTAAAAATGTGCTGTAATGGTAAAAAGGAAAACCGATAAAAAAAACACTCGTTTAAAAATAACAAAAAAATAAATAGATTATTGAAAGTAGGTTGGCCCATGGCACCAGCTGCCCATTGTGATACTACACCTGAGGGGTCTTGTGGACTTAAGACTGTCCAGAACAGTTCTGTGTTAAGTCACCCTTCTGTTACGATTCTCTTTCTATGTCTACATCAACTCCAAATATTCTTGCATATTCGTTACACATGTCTTATTGTCCCTTCACATCTGACAAGTTACAATACTCCCCATCTCCGTTGCTCTCTACGTTTTCTTCGTGCCCAGGCCCGATGAGGGTAGATTTATTTGTTTATTTTGTTTTCTGGTGTCACCATCATAAAAACAAAGGTGAAATAGGTAATCGTGCCAGAATAGGCACCTGGTGTCATATGCTTGGAGGCAAACGTCAGGAATATAATTTGGAATTGATGTTGAATGCAAGAAGTTGCGATAACTTAAATTTTTAAGCCTTGGTTAAATAAGGTAAGAATAGGGTAAGTAAGACTAGGTTAACTTAACCTAACCTAACCGACTAACAAATTTTGAACGTAATTACTTCGTCTGGGATTGAGACAAAGACCCGAATTCTTAAACAGTGTAAACCTAGGATACCATATTGTTAGTTAGCTACACACACACAAATGGATTTCATAAACGCATCTGACGCGGTTCTGTGTATAGCTAGAATTCCGTACGGGATTCTAGCCATACACAGAACCGCGTCAGATGCGTTTATGAAATCTATTTGTCTGTGTCTAGCTAACCAACAATATGGTATCCTAGGTTTACACTGTTTAAGAAATCGGACCAAAGGGTTCGGTAGAACGCAGGGCTATATAAAAACAAAAAAATATATTAAACTTAGGTTAGATTAGGGCGAATATTAAAGTTAAAATGTAGTTACTTCACCCGGGAATGATATACATAAGGTGTCCATCTTGTGACTGATAGGAATAAGTATATTGAAAATTAGATTTTTATTTTTTTTAATTTTTTGGTCCTCAAAACAAGAAATGAAAAGAAAATTGGAAAAAAAAATAACGATACATGTAAATTATAAATAGGAGAGAAAAGCGAATGAAATAGAAAAAAAGAGGAATTAATATAAAGACTTGAATAAACATTATAGATAATTTAAAAAGTAAATATATAAAAATGAGAGAAAAAGTGAATAAAAGAGAATTGAAAAGAAAATGAGTTAATACAGAAACTTGATAAAATTGAAAATAGAGGAAATAGATAGATGATGAAAAAAAAAAACCTGAAAAAAATTCAAAATAATTGAGGAAAAAGATAGATGATGAAAAATAGAGAAAAGGTAAATGAACGAGAATGGAAACGTAAAACAGTTAATACAGATTTAAAAAAAATAAAAAAAGATGGAATGAATTTGTAAATAAATGATAAAATTGAGAGAAAACGTGACAGCGAGAGATGAGACACATAAAAGTGTGATATATGGAAACTTGAAAAGATCTAATAGATAAATGA
>JAXCGZ010004152.1:57500-65000 GCA_037179515.1 Halocaridina rubra
CTCATCTCTCACTCACCCTCAAAATGACCTCTCGTTTAAGAAGAAGAAACAGACCGTCAAATCCGTTTTGTTTACATTTTTCGTGCTATATCTTTGTTATGCTTAACTTTATTGTTAATCATTGTGCCAATTCATTCTCGTCTGTTTGAATGTTATGTAATTCTTTGTTATGCTTAAGTAAGGGTGTTTGATTGTATTTTTTTTGGGGGGGGGTTATGTGGTATTCATGATTTTTTTTTTTATTTATTAAGATTTTTAATTAGAGTAGTGTTATGAAGTCATTGAAATAATGTTTGTAAGGATTTCGATACACTTTTTTTTTTGGTCACTTGTTACTACTGCTGTTGCAATTGCTACTACTACTCTACTACCACTACTACTACTATCATTATTCTTGTAGCTTCATATAAATTTTTTTCGTTTCTACTCTCAATTACTACTGCTACTACTACTGCTACTACTACTACGACTACTACTACTCATTTCCTTAAAAACTTCATATATATATATATATATATATATATATATATATATATATATATATATATATATATATATATATATATATATATATATATATATATTTATATATATATATATATATATATATATATATATATATATATATATATATATATATATATATTTATATATATATATATATATATATATATATATATATATATATATATATATATATATATATTACTACTACTGCCGCTGCTGCTGCATATAAGGTAAAAATTAACCATGTTAGTAATTCGTGCAACTTTATACTCCGCTATGCCGTACATATTTATATTAGTCTCCTTAATACTCCGACTGTTTATAGCACTGACTGTTTCCTTGCTTTGCGAGTTTCACTTTTCTTACAATAAAAATTTGCTTTATAAACGTCTTACACAAAATGCTTGCAATGGTAAATCCGTGACCGCTACTTTTAGAGCCATCCATATCAAAGAACTGTTGTCTATAATATTTGTTAAAGCAGAGGATGAATTTAAAAAGTGGTACCAAACCCTCTCTATTACTTCAGGGCCAATGTGATGGCAGTTCTATATCTTTATGTGAAGATATATATCTTTTGACATCAGCACTAACTGATATATTATTTAAGTGCTGATTCCAGAAGGGAGCTGCATATTCAAAAGCAAATAATTTTTTTTTTTTTTACATTTTATGGGTGATTATTAATCCCCAGTATGGTTGGAACACAGAAAGAAGCTTGGGAATTAAGGCTGGATGCTCTTCCTAACGCCCGCCTTGGGTTCCATTGTGAGTCTGTCACATTCCGAGTTAAGTATTCAGACCACTAAGTCACCGCGGTTCCCCCCCCCCAAAAAAAAAAACTGGCCTAGCAGTTTGTGTAATAATGTTTCTCATGATTTCTTTGTGTATATGTATGCAAGTTACCTTTGTATTTGTGTAGACTCCGGACATTTTCTCTCTCATATATTTTATGTACTGTACTTTCCGAAGACATGTTTGCCATTGTATTGACCTCAAGTTCTTCAGTATTGCTTACGTTCCTCTCCCTCTAATGAATACCTAACGTCGGTATTGTATTTATTCCCAATTTTAGTTCTTTATAGTTTAAATCATTAAACCTCCTCCACCACCTATCTCACCAATCCTGCTGACTATTAAGGTCCCCTTGAGGTTAACTGAAACAAATGTCGTCTTCTTATCAATTTGTATATCGACTGCACACATTCAGCAGCCTATTTGCATAAATAAGGTGCAGAACTGCTTCTAAACATGATCCCTATGCATCATTCAAGCACTGCACGTCTTGCTCCAATCTTCTGTTCTTACCTCTCTAAATACGTTTTAATACGCTCCAAGACATTTCCACCTAATGTTGCCATCGCTTGCAATTTCCTAATTAGTGTCTCATCTTGGGCTGTGTCAAACGCCATTTATGACTATACACTTAACCAGCCCTATGATATTTTTGAAATAAGTCTTACACAATCATAAAAATTCCAGCAATTCTGTTACTTTATGCTTGTCGTCCCGAAGCCACATTGCATCACTGAAGGAAGTTTAATTACTCCCAAGTAACGGAAATATTCCCTCTTGGTCATTTTTCATAACTTTGCAGCAAACTTTGCTAGTTACTGAAACTGATCTGTAATTTAGAACTCTGTCTCTTTTGCCTCCCCTTTTTTGAGATAGGTTCGCTTATATTTTTAATTTCCAAGATTAAAGTAATTCAAAAATATCTTAATTTTTGTACTACTGATAATGTATCCCTTTGCCCTGCTTACTGCGTTGGTGACCCAAACAGTGTGAATGGGGGAATTGTGATAATCCTTTATCTCTAAGGAGCTAAGATGGCAGAAAAGGGATGGATTTGCCTTCTGGTTAATGGGTATGTGCCTTGACTCAACCATCCCTCATAAAAGGGACTATGATCATTGATTATGTATGTACAATTCTTAAATACATATGAGGATATATCAGCTGGTGCCATTGCTCTATGAGTATCATATTTCGTTAATGCTTCGTGTATTATAGATGACTAGGTCATGTTCTATAATACTGACCCTGCATTTTTCAGCTCCCAAAGTGTGAGGAATGGATGATAATCTGCTGTAAAAACTGATCGGATCTCCTCACTCACTTCCTCACACACCCCATCATCTACCTCTGTGAAATTTTCGTCTTCCCTTTAGAAATTTACAGCCTGTATTTTCACGGTTTCTTTTACCAAATGAAGCTGTGGAACTGTCTGGATTTTTTTTCTTTTTACTCATTATCATAGTATTTTCTGTATGTCTTCTTATTTTTATTATACATAGTTACTCATTTATTGTTCGTTTATATCCTTGACAGGTGTTTATATACTCTTTCCTCTATACCTATTTCTTTCCCTATTATGAAGCTGTGTTGCTTTTGCATGTGGCAAGAAAAAGTCCTGTTTTGGTAAATTGTATACGGAAAAAGAAGAAGAAGAAAAAGAGAAAATGAGGAGTATTTTTTTTCAATTTTTCGTATTCATGACAAAACAAATATATACATCTCCAGTACATATGTCTTGTTAAAGATGTTCATTTCCTGCAGAGTGATAAAGTATATTCTTGGAACTCTGTTCGCATAGTTTTTTCCAAATCTTACCCTCAGTCACCTTATTCTCCTTCAGGCAGAGCAGCCTTAATGATGTACTCCATAGTGTTCATTTTCTCCAACAGGTGACACATATTCAGTGTCACTGATAGCCTGTCTGTCTTTATGATTACTAGATTAGGTGGTAATGATTATTAATTCTATTTTCCTTCTGTTTTATTGTATATTTATAAATTTATTCATTAACTCAATTTCGTAAGCCTGTATGCTTACAAATTCTAATAGAGTTCACTAGAGATAACTTATTCATTTCTCTCTCTCTCTCTCTCTCTCTCTCTCTCTCTCTCTCTCTCTCTCTCTCTCTCTCTCTCTCTCTCTCTCTCTTGCGATTAGAGGTTAATTTGGACTAGTTACCCTTTGATTGTAGTCGTTTTCTTTGAACAAAATATGTTTTCTATGTAATGTAAAGCAGTAACTAAATTAATTTAGTGATTTTTTTTTTTTCAAAATTCTCGTAAAGTTTAATGTTATTTTACAAGTTCCCTAACAATGCCTTTATATTTTTGTAAAGACTTCTTTTTTTTCGTATGCTCAAATTGAATAATTATGTTATGATAACTGAACAGTAAGCAGGATCTATTCCAATTCAAATATTATCTAGATAGCAATGATTATTTTAAAATACCTTAAATATTATTTCTGAAATTAGGTTGCCTTTTACTACTACTACTACTACTACTACTACTTTTACTACTACTACTACTACTAATAATAATAATAATAATAATAATAATAATAATAATAATAATAATAATAATAATAATAATAATGATAATTATAATAATAATGTAGTAGCATTAGTTGTAGTTGTAGAAGTACCACCACGAGTATTAGTAGTAGTAATAATAATAATAATAATAATAATAATAATAATAATAATAATAATAATAATGAATATAACATTCATATCATCACAGAAGGAAAAGACCCCAAACGCTACATATAATATTCTAAATTATCTCTTTTCTCCCTACTTTTTAATTCGCTCTTCCTCTTTTTCGTTATGATAAAAAAAAAGGATATATTGTTACTTACTTCTTCAACTACAGTTTTACATACTTTATTTTCCATATTATTATTCTCCTTAAATGTACTAACCTAAATATTGATCCGAGCTGGTTTAGAGAGTATCTATCTAATCGCAAACAGTCTATACGTCTTAAAAACATTATCTCTATGCCAAAAAAATGTATCATTTGGTGTTCCACAGGGATCAGTACTTGGTCCTATCCTCTTCTCCATTTACGTAAATGATCTATTTCCCTTCCTTTCTGACTGTCTAGTCTTACAATATGCAGATGACACTCAACTACTCCTTAGTGGTGATATTAATAATCTCCCAGAGCTAACCTTAAGAGCAGAAAACACTCTGTCAAAAATTAAAACCTATTCTCAAGAAATTGGGCTGTTAATTAACGAAAGTAAAACACAATGCATGTTTATTGGTTCAAGGTTCCATATAACACAAATTCCAGAAAACACAACAATTAATTTTTGCGGCAATATTATCACACCTAGCAAAACAGTCAAAAACCTAGGAATTCACTTTGATAACCACATGTTGTTTGATTCCCACATAGATAAAGTATGCAAAAAGGTTACAGGAACATTAATGTACTTATCACGTATAAAAGACAATTTTGAGACTACCACTCGAATAACTGTTGTTGAATCTCTAGCCCTAAGTCACATTAATTACTGCACAACTGTTTGGGGAGCTACCACTGAGACTCAGATAAACAGAATACAGAAGCTTATTAATTTTGCAGCTCGAGTTGCCCTGGGAGGAATAAGAAAATATGACCACATCACACCAGCTCTCAATAAACTTGGGTGGCTGAGGGCAGAAAACAAGGTCGCTTATGCTATTTATGTTTTTGTATACAAAATTTTGGACCATCATTATCCTAGCTGGCTATTTGATTTAAAAACAGTCAGGGATATAAGGGGAACCAACACAAGACAGAGCAGTGAGCTCTTTATTCAGAGAACAAACACAGAAGCAGGTTCAAAGATGATCACTATTGAAGGACCAACACTCTGGAACAATATTCCAGAGCGTCTTAAAAATGCATCCTCCTTCGCAGCTTCCAAAGGCAAACTATATAGTTTTCTTCTGGACAAATAGTTGCTGCTCACATATAAACTAAACTTAATTATTTAATGCAATTTCCCTTAACACTTACCTCTCTATATGTAAACTGATATCGACTGCTCTGTTCTCTAAGTTAAGAACTAATTATTCTCATTGTAAGAAAAACAAGTATGGTGATGATGCCGATAATAACGATACTGTGTCGAGTGTTGTTATTACTACTTTATTATTAACATTATTGTTAACATTTTTATTACAGCATTATTATTTTCTATGATAGCTACATTTAATTTAACTGTATGTATTACCCTCTTACTTATTAGTTCAATTACATGTCAACTTATAAGTTACTTTTAATCTTAGAAGAATAACCATTGTACAAAAATGGAAATAAATGTTTATTTGTTTGTTTGCTGGCTCTCTCTCTCTCTCTCTCTCTCTCTCTCTCTCTCTCTCTCTCTCTCTCTCTCTCTCTCTCTCTCTCTCTCTCTCTCTCTCTCTCTCTCTCTCTCTCTCTCTCTCTCTATCTATCTATCTATCTATCTATCTATCTATCTATCTGTTTATCTATACATACAAACATACATACATACATATTAATATATCTTCTTGATTATTGAGTTTCTCACTTTTTGTCCTTAATCATCTTTGTCTTCCGCTTATGTTGTGGTAAGAAATTAAAAATGGGCGGAAGAGCGCTGCCTCACGGTCTGTTTCGCGCCGAAACTCCACACCAGGACAACACCCCCGGGCTGGTGTTAGTTTCTCGTCTCTCAACTCTGACTTTGCCTTCGTGTGTACTTTTGTGTGTATATATATATATATATATATATATATATATATATATATATATATATATATATATATATATATATATATATATATATATATATATATATATATATATATACACATATGTGTGTGTATATATATATATATATATATATATATATATATATATATATATATATATATATATATATATATATGACTGTGTGTGTGTGTAAATATAAAGTTTGCTCTCAGTACGCCTAGATAGTTAATTTATCATTAGTTTTATTATTATTATTATTATTATTATTATTATTATTATTATTATTATTATTATTATTGGTAGTAGTAGTAGTAGTAGTAATGGTATTATTAATAGTAGTAGTAATAGTAGTAGTAGTAGCACGAGCAGCAGCAGCAGTAGTAGTAATAGTAGTAGTAGTAGTAGTGTCAGTAGCAATAGTAGTACATTTTATGCCTTTGCATTCGAATTTATTTCCTTTGGTATCCTGTTTGTAGTTTTATCATGTTCTTAAAAACTTGTTGCTTCAATGCACAGAATCATCTTTTACATAAATTAGTATATAATTTCACCCTATATATATATATATATATATATATATATATATATATATATATATATATATATATACATTCTTTTTATAATGTATTCAATTGTATGTTAAAATAATCACAACAAACAAAATTAAATTCTAAACTAAGTCATAGTAAAGGAATGGGACGAAGTTGGAACTGTCTCTCACTCCCTCCCTCCCTCCAATTGAATGTTTAAAATTAACCGACTTTTAAACCAATATTGAGGTTTATAAACTGGGTGTGATATATGACGTTAATATACGCCATTAATATTAATCACGTATTTATGGTGTGTGTTGTTTAATATTTTGCAATGCTGCAACGGCAGTTGTTCTTCACGATGTTGTTATTGTTTTTGTTCTGTTGTCTAAATCTGCTCAAAACTGGTAAAATATGAAAATAGTTAAAAGCATTTGTATTGAAATGACACACACACACACACACAAATAAATAAATATATATATATATATATATATATATATATATATATATATATATATATATATATATATATACCATACATATATATATATATATATATATATATATATATATATATATATATATATATTTATATATATTTATATATATATATATATATATATATATATATATATATATATATATATATATACACACACACACACACAAGCAAATGTGATACCTATCTTCAAAAAGGGAAGGAGGGATACTGCTCTGAACTATAGACCAGTTTCCTTGACAGCATAGTTTGCAAAGTTATGGAGAAAATACTAAGGAAACATATCTCTCTTCACTTGGAATCCTTCAACTTTTTGTCAGTGAGGCAACATGGCTTCAGAGAAGGTAGATCAACAGTAACAAACTTATTAGAATTTTATGCTGAGGTAAGCCAAATCTTACAGGAAAGAGAGGGCTGGGCAGATTGC
>JAXCGZ010004152.1:70000-76160 GCA_037179515.1 Halocaridina rubra
CACACTTTGAAATATAATGATATTGATCCTATTTGTGTGTGTGTGTGTGTGTGTGTGTCCTTCCTCAATCGTATGGGGATTAATAATGACACATAAAATGTCAAAAAGCAGCGGCATTTATGTATAGGATATGTACTGTGTTCGGCCATTTTGAATGATTTGGATCTGATATTGTGCATTTATCTTACCAGCTACCGGGGCAAATGACAACAGTAAAATCCTGGTTCCAGGCCCGGAGGAATAGAAATGCTGGGGCATGGAAATTTATGCCACTCTAAAGGCCCTGTGTCAGATCCCAGTCTCATTGTGACCTGCCCTACATAAGTGGGAAAACAAAAGTCTAAGAAGAATTAACTAGTAGTATAAAACCATTTTAGATATAATAATTTATTATTATTATTATTTTTATATTATAATTACCATTATTATTATTATTATTATTATCATCATTATCATTATTTTTGTTGTTGTTGTTATTTTTGTCATTATTGTTATTATTATTATTATTATTATTATTATTAGTGGTATTTATATTATTTTTATTATTATTATGATTATTATTATTATTATTGTTATTTCTCCACTTCTCCTACTTCCTCTTCTTCTTCATCATCATTATCTTTTTCTTCTTCGCCTCCTCCTCCTGCTTCTTTTCCTTCTCCCCTACCTGCTTCCTTTCCTTCTTATACCATTCTAACTTCTTTTTCTTCTTCTTCTTCTTCTTCTTCTTTTTCTTCTATTATTATTACTTTTTTCCTCCTCCTCCTACTCTCTCCCTTCCTATTCTTTCTTCCTCACTTCCTTGTCCTCCTTCTTCAGTTTTTCTTTTTCTCCTCCTTCTTCTTCTCTTTCTGCTCTTCCGCCTTCTTTTCTTTTCTTCTTCTCCTTCTGCTCTTCCGCCTTCTTTTTTCTTCTTCTCCTTCTCCTTTTTCTTCTTCTTGTCCTACTCCTTCTCCTACTTCACCTCCTTCTCCTCTTCCTCCTTTGCGTCCTACTCATTCTTAATCGTCTTAGCCTCTTCCTTTTCCTCCTCCTTCTTTTTCTCTTCCTCTCCTCCTCCACCTGCTCATCCTCCTCCTTCTTCTTCTTCTTCTCTTACCTCTCCTCCTTCCCGTCTCTTTTTCCATCTCCTCGTTTTCTCCTCCCTTTTTTCCTTTTTTTCCACCTTCCTCTCCTCCTCCTCCTCCTCTATCTGTTTATTCTACCTCTTTTACACCTGCTTTTCATCCTTTTGCTTCTCTCCTTCCCCTTCTTCTCCTCCTCCTCCTTCCTAATCCTCTTCTTTATCCTCCTACCCCTCCTTCTTTTCCTCCACCTCCTCCTCTCCTTCCCTCCTCTTCCATCTCTTCCTTCTCTTGTTTCTCCTCCTATCCTCCTCTTCCACCACCACCTCCAACTTCTTCTCGTTCAAAGACCACCTGTTGAACTAAATTAACGGGGATTGTTGCATGTGGCAACTCTTCACCGGCCCAATTTTTTCTCAGTTGTACGTCAGGTGCGAGAGAGGAAGGGTGAACAGTGCGTCGTCTCCCATTCGCCTGTCTCTTAATATTCCGTCTGCATGAATTAACAGTTGATAAAATAAAAAGTAATAATTGTCAACAGCAAGAAAAAGAAACATAACTGATTTAAGGACTACGTGTAAAATTTGATGGGTATTTCGAGTGTTTAAAAGTTATTTATATAATCGATCTTTCTAAACACTGCGAACAATAATTATAAAATCGTGGGTTTTTTTTTAATCATTTCTTTTAGGGTGTGATTTTTCTCGTTTTTTTTTTAAAGACTGAAAACAAGATTTTTTTTCTCTCTGGAAAAGAAAAGGACGAAAATTACGAGTGTTTAAAACTTATAGACAATATAGTATAATATATTATTAAGAGAGCAACAGCTATGCAACTTACATATTTATATGTTGTGGTAAGTTTAAAAGAAATTAAATAAATTAAAAAAAAAATATATATATATATATATATATATATATATATATATATATATATATATATATATATATATATATATATATATATATATATATATATATATATATATATATATATTCTTGTTAAGTTTAACCTATGATAAAAATAAGATATGATTAGTACTTAATACTTTTTTTTATTAAAGCACTGGTAGTAATGGCAGTAACTGGAAATTGTTTACAAGGAAGCGAATAATAATGATAATAATAATGATAATAATAATAATAATAATAATTATTATTATTATTATTATTATTATTATTATTATTATTATTATTATTATTATAAGCTATTTATATACAAGAGCCATATTCCCCTTTATAAGGGGGATGGCTGAGTCAAAGTAAATACTTTGACTCCTTGCGGTATGAAAATACAGAGGAGGAGATTCCCAGTCCCCTCGCTTCACCCAATTTAGTCGACTTTTACGACACAGAGAAAAACGCAAGACGTATACTTGGCTCCTCCATCAGGGGGTAATGATCATAATAATAATAATAATAATAATAATAATAATAATAATAATAATAATAATAATAATCTGTCTTTCTATATACAAGAGCCATATTCCCCTTTATAAGGGGATGGCTGAGTCAAAGTAAACTACTTTGACTCTACGGGAAGAATATATAGAGGATGGGATTCCCAGCCCCCTCGCTTCGCCCCATTTAGTCGACTTTTGCGACGGAGAAACACGAAAGAAGTTTTCTTGGCCCTTCTATCAGGGGGTAATAATAATAATAATAATAATAATAATAATAATAATAATAATAATAATAATAATAATTAAGACAGTAGGTATGTGTACACGGAACCAAACATCATGGCAGACTGTCTCTTCATACCGTTACCGGTGAGAGAGAGAGAGAGAGAGAGAACGGAGACTTCAATGCATTATTCATGTGCAGTAGTAGTCTCACTGCACATGTGTGTTTATTTATTTAACTGTTTATATGTTTATGAAGTTGTTAATATTTAATTATATTTGCTTATGTATTTAAATATAATTATTATGTTTTTGTTTCTTTAGTCATTTATTTTCTTTACTTGTTTATATGTTTATGTACATGTATAGCTTTTATATTTATGCTTATGTATTTTATTTGTTTATTTACATATATATTTATTAGTATATTTGTGTTGCTTTTGTGAATATATTCGGAAATTTATGTGTCTATATATATATATATATATATATATATATATATATATATATATATATATATATATATATATATATATATATATATATATATATATATATATATATATATATATATATATATATATATATATATATATATATATATTTGTATGTATGTGTAGTAGTAGTAGTAGTAGTATAGTAATTATATATATATATATATATATATATATATATATATATATATATATATATATATATATATATATATATATATATATATATATATATATATATATATATATATACATATACTGTATATATACATATTCCATACTAATAATACTACTGTTACCCCGACTACAATTTTTACTACTGCTACTACTATTACTACTACCGCTAATAATAATAATAATAATAATAATAATAATAATAATAATAATAATAATATAAACTATGATAATACTGTAAGAACAACAGTAATAATTAAAATTATTTCTCATTATCAAATGACATGATGGTGAAAGTGGCTCTGCATTGTTTATTTGATGGAACACGAAATGATAAATAGAAAGTGAAAGGAAGTGTGAAAAGAGAGAGAGAGAGAGAGAGAGAGAGAGAGAGAGAGAGAGAGAGAGAGAGAGAGAGAGAGAGAGAGAGAGAGAGAGAGAGAGAGAGAGAGAGAGAGAGAGAGAGAGACATAAAACTTAGACAAGCAGAAAATTAAGAAAGATAATATAATGGAGAGCATCATGGTAAAACTAACTTGCTGGATTGTGTCCGATGTATTGGTGGTATGCCTTTCATTATTACTAAGAGGAGCTGACTTTAAAATCTTTAATATCATAGAAGGCAAACTCAATACCGTTGCCTATTCTTTATATACTCACTGATATGATTTTAAGAAGGTTAGGTTTGGTCTATGATTTGATGGTAATTCTTTATTTAAACACCTGTGACACTTTACCACTTTATGTTAGTTTTTTGCTTTTCTCATTTTTAGACTTATGGAGTGTTGTAACTTGAGAAAGCGTGGGTTATTGACCGTTGCATTGATGGTATGCCTTTAAAGCAATGTTCTTTGATCGTGGATTCATTCACCTTTGTGCTAGAAAAGATTTCTCCTTTTCTCCCCTTCTAATATAATCAGACCAACGGTTTGGGGAATGCTGGATATTTTCCGATTCTTTGGTGGTATGCCTTTAAACACATCTTCTGACAATGGATACATCCTTTAAATGGATCTCCCCTCTTCCCAATTTCATATATTCACTGCTACAGATTTAGAAATATATATATATATTTTTTTTTTTCGAATTGGTGTTGGTATATCTGTATTGTAAAGTAACTGCTCTTGACTTTGACTGTATCTTTCAGTGTGTTAGATGATCTTCAGGGCATATTATTTTCTAAACCCGTTTTTTTTTGCTGCTGCTGTAGGAAGGCTGGGCTTTGACCGATGCCTTGGTGGCAAGCCTTAATATGAAAGTAACAAATATATGACTTTTATTTCTCTGATAAGTAACGATAAATTTTCTGCTTTGTCTGCATGCACAAATATACACACCGCGACACTACACACAACACACACACACACACACACACTCACACACACACCACACACACGCGCACACACACAACACAGAAATAATATATATATATATATATATATATATATATATATATATATATATATATATATATTTGTGTGTGTGTGTGTGTGTGTGTGTGTGTGTGTGTGTGTGTGTGTGTGTGTGTGTGTGTGTGTGTAAGTTGGCCCATGACACCAGCCACCCGTTTTGATACTACAGCTGAAGGGTCTTTTGGACTTCCAAGTAAATAGGACTGTCCAGGACAGTTCTATGTTAAGTCTTCCTTCAGTTACTTTACCTTTTTCTATGCATAAATCAACAGCGAATATTCTTGGAGAGTCATGACCCACTCTTTATTATCCCTTTACATCTGGCTAGTCGCAACTCCCTATCTCTGTTTCTCTTTACTTTACGTTTTTTCGTGACTAGGCTCGATGAGTTTTTTTTTCCGTCCTGGTGTCAATTATATATATATATATATATATATATAATATATATACTATATATATAATATATATATATAATATATATATATATATATATATATATATATATATATATAATTGACACCAGGACGGAAAAAAAAAACTCATCGGGCCTAGTCACAAAAAAACGTAAAGAAAAACAGAGATAGGGAGTTGCGACGTGTCAGATGTAAAGACTGGGATTTGTCCGATAAATTGATGGTATACCTTGGTAAGCATCCAAATCTCTTTTGGCCCCGGGATGCCTCTTTTAGGATGTTAAACTAATCTCAGTTCCACAGCGATAGTAAGGCTTGGTTTTGTCCGACATGTTGGTGGTATAGCTTTCATTTGTATCTATATCCTTTTTGACCTTGGAAGCTTTCTCCCGTTTGTCAGAGAAAATCTCTCTCTCTCTCTCTCTCTCTCTCTCTCCTCTCTCTCTCTCTCTCTCTCTCTCTCTCTCTCTCTCTCTCACTCTCTCTCTCTCTCCTCTCTTCTTCTTCTTTGTTCTTAAGGTTCCCATTCCTCTTCTCCGTCCCTTCCTCTACCCAATTTTCTTCTTCTTCTTCTTCTTTTTCTTCTTCTCTTTATTATTATTATTATTATGGGGACCACGGTGGCTAAGTGGTTAGAATGTTCAACTCGGGAGTTGCCATACCTGCGATCGAGCCCACCTTTTAAATCTCATCTTTTAAATCACCTACTTAATAAGTGATTTTAGTCTCATTATTATCCTCCCATTGGGTAAGACGAAGTGTACGTATGCTTGTTCTAATGTGTAAATATTTTGATTTTGTGCTTTGCAAATTTCATTTGTTTTATTTTGACATTTTACATTGTAATTTGTAATTAGATTAATTATCATGTAATAGCCATTTTTGATGGAATAAAGTTTTTGACTTTGACTTTGACTTTGACTTTGGGTGTTAGGAAGGGCAGCCAGCCTGTTATTCCCCAGCCACACTCTGCTTGTGT
>JAXCGZ010004153.1:0-32500 GCA_037179515.1 Halocaridina rubra
CAGGGACAGTTAGTTAGATATTGCCAGGGGCACGAATAGATCATAGACTGTGATAGTCATAGGGTGGGGGCCATTGGGCCATTGGGCCATTGGGCCATTGGGCCATTTGAGGCATAGGGGCATTTGAGGCGTCGTCAGTTGTGTTGTACTCTAGAATAAATATAAGTAAAGGATTCACTGCGTGTCCATTCTTACCTTGTACCCTTCAGGCACTAGCATTTATTAACTTGTGACCACGCTACCATAATAATTAAAGTAACTATAAACGTAGGAGGAAAAGCCCTACGGCAGTGGTGTCATTAGAAGGGGATAATCATAAAAAGCCTTACGTCAGTGATGACAAGCGGCGAGATAACCCAGTCATCTTATAAAGTGTGAGTTCAAGTGGAAGTCTAAAACTCATACGTCAGCGGTGGCTTGCGGCGGAATAGCCAAAAGCCATACGTCAGTGGTGGCGTACGCTGGGATAAAAGAAACCAATACGTCAATATATATATATATATATATATATATATATATATATATATATATATATATATATATATAATATATATATATATATATATATATATATATATATATATATATATATATATATATATATATATATATATATATATATATATATATATATATATATATATATATATATATATATATATGACGTTAATGGAGTCAGACAGTATCTAATATCTGTTGAAGTGTCAGCGATAGTTTCTGATATGACATTACATTTTAGGGTAAACGCAACCGACTTTACAGTATTCGCATGTGTTGATTATTAATCTATATGCTTGAGTGCTTACCTTAGTGTTTGAGTGATTACCTCTATGTCCCTGTGTATGTGAAAACAAGCAACTGCACGTGTTGACCATGGCAAGTTCAGATTAAGATACCAAAATGAAGGGGAGAGAGAGAGAGAGAGAGAGAGAGAGAGAGAGAGAGAGAGAGAGAGAGAGAGAGAGAGAGAGAGAGAGAGAGAGAGAGAGAGAGAGAGAGAGAGAGAGAGAGAGAGAGAGAGAGAGACTAATTTATAAATATATTCTGGATGCCACAACTTTCTATTAAACTTCATTAATAATAATAAAAAAAAACCTCTCTGTTTAATAAAATATCCACGTATATTTTACTTTGTCGGGCGAATTCCTATTAATAATTTATAGATGTCATTATTCAGATATTTAAGTTAATTAATATATACGATACTAAATATTAATATAACGCCCACACATTACAATACAGTATTTGCAACAAAGTCCCGGACTGGAATGCCAAAAGGGAAATCTTGGATTTGCTGATGATTTACAGATTACAAATGAAATATGATACTGGTCAAGGAAATGGGGGCCCAAAGCGGATCAGAGTCACGGTACGGGGTGCCAAAAGGAAATTCCTGGGTTTGTTAATAGTTTACAGATTACAAAATGGACTCGGATACTGGAAGGGGGAGGCCTGGGAACCCATATAAGGATACGGTCTCCCAATAGTAGTATTTAGACGGTGATTTATTGTATTCTCCATTTTGAGAGGATTTGAACGAATCTGGGTTTTGCTCATGATCTGTTTTATTGGGATGGGGGCACTATTTGTAGTTCCCCGTCTCCTAGATGCAAAACAAAACTCTGTGCTTCGATTAAAACAAGCTAAATTTTACCCATCTCTTTGCTATGAAGCTACATGTCAATATTAAAATTAATTTAAGAATAATATTTTTTTTACATGTTATTAAACAACATCTAGCATTTAAAAAGCAAATAGAAGTATAGCCAATCCTTTAATAAAATTTGATCTGCCTCAAAATCCGACACACCTGACCTTTGACCCTTGAGATGCTGACCTCTTCCTGTTTCTTGTGAACCGTTAAAAGTGAGAGTACAAAGGAGGGGTGGTTAGCCTTGAGAGAGAGAGAGAGAGAGAGAGAGAGAGAGAGAGAGAGAGAGAGAGAGAGAGAGAGAGAGAGAGAGAGAGAGAGAGAGAGAGAGAGAGAGAGAGAGAGAGAATAAATGAGCTTTATTCACATTACAGTAACTGTCCATTGCTATATCTTTACCAGTGGTAACGCGCTGGCTTCGCATTCACGAGGTCGAAAGATCGGTCCCCGTCCAAGACCGAGAGTTTAAGCTGTTTACTGGCAGGAACTGCTGTGGGTGGACATCACAGTGGGGGGTTGGGGGCTTGTCCTGGCTGACGAATACCCATTGTAAAATGGAAATAAAGTTTATATTATTATTATTACTATCTGTATGGACACATCAGAGATGCTGGGCAAGCTAGGAGAGTTTTGTAAGTTTAGAGATTCAAGTATCTTTGTTAGTGAGAGAATTAAGATAGCCACTTAATTGTTTTAAAAATACATACACACTCCTATTTCTTTTCATATATATATATATATATATATATATATATATATATATATATATATATATATATATATATATATATATATATATATATATATATATAACATAAATGGAATGTAGGAAATACTAATATGTACAATCTTAGCAAAATGCAGTATAATCTACTCTAATAATTATGCCACAAACAATTCACCATTTTATATAGCAATTACAAAATATTACAGACCTATACAAAGTCTTAATAACAGTAAATCTTTCAAAACTGTACCTTGTATAACTGCAATATGTATGAATATGTAACTTTATATACACCTTAGCGAAGGAAATGTGAAAACATGATCCAGTTTTATATCATGAACACCCTTTCCTAGTAAGGGCTACAACGTTACCCACTTTCAAAGGACTTTGGTCTTGGCAGAGTGCAACCATTACCCAGAGTGTATGTCCTTTCTGACCTCATACCGCAGCGGGTCTAGAACCATTGACCTGATGAATCAGTTTTGTGCACTACCACCTGGGCATACATACTGTATCATAATATGAACATATACAATGCAAATTTATACATATTTATAGACAAGCTAGTGGTATATTTCTTCAACTTCAAATATGCAAGAGTACTTGATATTACAGCTCGGTGATAAAGAAAGCACGTCGGGATGTGATGAGCCTGAACAACATAGTCTTGATCCTGCTGCAAGGCAATAGGGAAGGCATCCAGTCTTAATACTCCAGTTCCAATCTGTCTCTGTCCATCCTCATATGAATGGGGACTAATTGCGATACATACGGTGCTATAACATAAATATATATTAACACTGCATAAGCCAAATTTACTTTTGTGTACTGTACTTTCTATACTAAGCGGCTGCTTTCACATGTTGTCCCTGACCTCTGCATTGCTTAGTATATTGTTATTATACTGACTCTTGTTCCGGTTTTATGTCACAGACTCCCTTTTCTACAAAGGGCTAGGACGGTTGCCTTCTTGCGAAGGACTTGTTTTGGTAGATGTAATCGTTACCCTGAGTGCATGCCCTTGCTAACCTCAGACCGTGACGGGGCGCGAACCCTCGACCTGACGCCTTAGAGTCGCGGATGCTACCGCTTTAGCCACGGCGACTACTAATACTGTCTCTAATTTTATTAATATTGTTATATTTATAATAATTGTTATTATTATAGCAAATTCTCTCACTCATGCACAATTCCTGAAATTCCAGGGGTTGTAGTAGGGGCCTCAAATGCTGGAGAAGGTATGTATGGTTGTGGAGGGTGGCGTGACGCCGGTATTCATGCCTACGAAGCTCTGAGATGGGCGCTTAACCGTGCAAACCAAGACAGAGGTGGAATCGGGTCAAGAATTCTAACGGATTCGTTTATTCCTGGCGTCAAGTTCGGTAAGTATCGGACATAAATCTTGTATTGGAGGTCTTGAAAAATTTACTACTAACTGCAAGAATGAGTTGATGTGTATTCATAGAACGCAGCAATAATACTAGATGTTGCACTTATTATTGCTTTTGAAAAATATGCATACTAAGCAAAACATAGCTTAATCAGCAATACAAAGTTAAAATATCAATCAAAATAGGAACTTCGTATTATGATAAATTTTCTGAACTCACCATAAAATTCACTTATACAGTATTATTAAAATCTTAAATAAATGCCCAGTATAATCCTTTAGGTGAATGCATGGCATTATGTTTGGCCTATATAATCGGTTTGTTTCAACAGGTCTGCATGTGTATGACTCCTGTGGCCATGGTGAAAGAGCTGTCGCAGGTCTAGGGGAAGTCTTTCCTGTGGTGAGGGAAGGGCCCTCAGCCTGTTCACCATTGAGCAATGACACACTCTTGGCACTAGGAGTTGTCGATTTGACGGGTGTGGCATCCACTCACCAGAGCCTCTCTCATCTCCTGCAGAAGTATCATGTCCCTGTTGTGAACGTTGCAGCACATGAACTTGTACCATCGGAGGAGAGAGGACAGGTTGTGAATCTGTTGAACTGTTGATATGTATTCTATCTATATATGAAAGCGATGGCCCTCCTTGTAAGGGGAATGGCAGAGTCAAGGCAAAAAACAGACTCTTTGTGGGAGAAAAATACAAAGGAAGGGATTCGCAATCCCCTTGCTTGCCCCACTGAGTGACTTTTACAACACAAAGAGAAACACGAAATAGATATTCTACCCCCCTTGGGGAGATAATAATTTCCATTTTAAGTAAAACATGACTTGATTATACTAACCATTAAACATTTTAAAATATATACTGAAATGTTATTACCAATGGGAATTTTTCCCATTATATAATCAGCTTCCCAGAGAACTAAAAAATGCTGGTTCAGTGTATACTTTTAAATATAATCTTAAGAAGTTACTCTTAAAGGAAGATTTTACTTGTAATTTTTAATGGTACACTCATCTTTATGATTTGTTTGTTTTAGTATGTCTATATCGTACACCACAGATGTCTATCTGGAATATATATGTATCTTATTTGAATACCCAATGTACTTTGGAAATAAAGGCTTATTATTACTAGACAATATTCTAGTAATTACCTAATTGTGCTTTTGGAAAGAGCCCGTCTCTTGATTGGTTTCATTTTGTACTTAGTGATACTTATCATAACTGTCCTTTAAACTATGGATTGAGTTAGCATTGCCTACCTCCTTGCTTAGTGAATTCCAATTATCAAATACTCTTACAATAAAAAAAGTACTTCCTTACATTCTGCAAAGACGTTTTCTTACGAAGCTTCAAACTATGACCTTTAGTTCTAGTGCCAGCCATATCAATATATCGATTCCTATCCACTCTGTCATAACCATGAAGGAATTTAAAAACTGTGTGTGTGTGATTACCTAATTGTGATTACCTAATTGTGTTTACGGGAAAGAGCCCAAAGCTCGTATCTTCCCGTCTCCTGATCGGTTCCATTTTTAGACTTAGTGATACTTATCATACCTGTCCTTAAAACTATGGATTGAGATAGCATTAACTACCTCCTCGCTTAGCGAATTCCAAGAGAGAGAGAGAGAAACCTACCACTTATCATCTAGAGTTAAGAAATACTAGAATTTACTACTTCTTAATTTCAGGCCCTATTGATGTTTTTAAAAGAGATGTCTTGGGAATCCACATCAGTTCTCCTGGCAGATGATGAGTATTCTACATCTGTGGCAAAGGTGAATTTTGTCAATATTCTATTTACCTTCTATTTTACTTACAGATGACGCACTCATTTATAAACAGCTGACAACATTCTGGATCTAGTAAAGAATAGGAACCCCTAAGGTGCTCTAGGGTTATTTATATTTACAAGCAGTTAACATGAGTGAGAGAATCTTACAACAAAGTTGTAGGTAGGGTTGGGTTATGGGGTTAATTAACTTTACATGGGAGTCTGAGGGTTCCTCATATTTACAAGGTCCGAAATATTGCCTGTATAATGATCTAACACTAGTTAAATGTAAGAAGTACTGTACTCTATTCAGCCAGGCAGAGAGGGAACAATAACAACACCGACTAACTACTACTGGGTATTGTATCTACCTAATTGTGCTCACGGGAAAGAACCATATGCTCGTAACTTCCCGTCTTCTGGTTAGATTCATTGTTTACTCAATAGCATTTACCATATCTATCCTTAAAACTATGACTGCATATACCATTAACAAATTCCTCACTTAGCAAATTCCAATTACCAACTATTTTAACATAATAAAAGTACTCCTCTTCATCTTGCAATAAGCTTTCTTATGAGGCTCAAAGTACAAGGCTCAGCTCTGAGCTCCTTAGAACTGATTCCACAGAGGAAGAATGTCTGAAAGTACCTTTATCAGTACAGTACTCACGTGTATGTATGTATGTACGTATGAATGATGTATAGTGCTTTATAACTCATAAACCTATTTCAGTTCGTGCCTACATGACCTGCTCTTAAAGCAAGAAATTTCTCAGTTTGGTCAATTGCATGAGTACATGAATAATACTAAAAGATAATTCATTATCTTCTTAACACATCTGACTTTTTTATATATATCCATTCTCAAAAAAAAAGATGTGAATGCAGTATGCAGATTACAAAAGGCCAATTCAATGTATAATAGATGTATCATGAATACGTGTCCCTAAAACACCTAAAAACCCTTAAAAGAATGTTTTTATGATTACAGAGGCATTAAAAAATTCAAGATAAGTAGTAACATAAACCTATATCTATTCACCGTTAGGCTAATAAAAACTCTTCTAAACAGGTTATTACAGAAAATGCTGCTGCGCAGAATGTGTGCCTAAGTAAAGTAGAGAAAGTGCCACCCGCAACACCAGACCCTGGCACTGATAACCAGCAAGAATCTCAGGTAAGACATGTAAATGACTAAAATATATACAGTATTATATTCTTGCTAGAAATAGTTTTCTTCCAAAGCTTTATACTACGACCTCTATTTCTAGAGCTAGTCATATTAAAATACCGCTTCTATTCACTCTATCAAAACAATGAAGGAATTTAAAAACTGTCACCATACACCCCCCTCTTCCTTCTAGCTTCAATGATGGTAAATCTACTTCCCTCAGCCTATTCTCCACTGCATCTAAAAGAGAGCTTAAACCATCAATTTATGATATAAAATGACAATAAATATGAAGATAAACAATAGTATCTTGCAGTTTTCAAGTCATTATTCTAGTTCTTGGTAATGACCAATTTATTTCATAAATGATAAAGTCCATTAGCTAAAAAAAAAAAAAAAAAAAGAGCTAAACAATAGCTGGAGTAGTTATCATGAATAGAGCTAATTTCGAGTTATTCCCAAAATAAAAATATCTGCCAGATTATCCTAATATAATTTATTTGAAGGCTCTAAGAAATTAAAGAGGGGAATATAAAACTGATCAATACTATTAAAAGAAATTTGTACTTTAATAAAACAATTACAACAGACTAGTACTGTAGTATGATAAAATTTAGAATGCAGAATTACACTAAACTGCAACTAATCATCCAGAGCAATTTCAATAAATTTCGTTTTCTAGTTGGACTTTTTGTTTGGCTTATAATAATAATAATAATAATAATAATAATAATAATAATAATAATAATAATAATAATATACTGTAAACTGGGACTAAAGTCTATAAAGTACAGTATTAACTTTATTAAATATCACCTGCATTTGAGTTCCAAAACTTTCTTCTTTTATATTTTATTTATAAAATTTTACTAAATGACTATAATAGATCGCATCTTTCAGGTTGAGTTAATTTACCGTAATGCAGTAAAGTCATCTCTGGATGAAGGACAAGTAGTTGGAGTTATTGTCATAGCGACCGGACGAACATTGTCTCAGGTAACAAAGTTCACAGTTAGCTTCTGATGAATGTGCTTGCTTTGACTTGGCCATACTCCTTACAAGGTGGATTGTGACCAGTGTATAAGTATGTAACAAAGAGCAAAATTAGTCTTTGAAGAACATACAGAGAAACAATGTTATGTTTCACGCATCATTATGAATCGCCCATTCATGTGGGGGTGGACACAGACAGGGTGGAGCAGGGGAATTAGGGCTGAATGCCCTTCCTAATCATTGTGGGAACTAACAAGGGTAAGTGGCCCTAACCACTCACCTACCAAGACCGTCTTAAACTTTTTGTAAAGGCTGGTGTTAGGTATAAGGGTACCATAAAATTCTAATCACTGACACCTTAAAAGAAAAAAAAAGTACCATAACTACTGCCCTAAAGCTATTTTTGATAATGAGTAACTAATTCTTTAGGGGAAAACAGCATAATACTCCTACCACGATTTACATTGTTAAAGAAACAATTATAATAACAAATATTTTGTAAGCAAAGAAACTCATGCACTGCTATACAGTACTTATATAAGTGTACCGATTTTCCTAGATATTGGGCGCTATAGCAGCAGAGAGTTCCAGAAGTCGTAATGCTTTCTGGCTATTCGCTGATCTCCCCGATGACGACATTCAACTCGTGAGAGAGGCAGCCAAACTGACGAAAGGCGTCTGGGTAATGGCTAATTCACCGCTCTCACTAGAAGAGTTTGAGGAACATTGGAAAACCATTCAAGATGTTGACATTCAGGTAAGAGATTGTATTGCTTAATGTGTTATAATTAGTCTCCATTCGAATGGGGGTGCAGAATGCAGACACTTTGTGCTGGAAATCAAGGGAGGGTGCCCTTCCTAACACTGTGCGGTGTCTAGATGAAACATCACACAAAATAAATAAGACCCAAGAATCAAGAAATTTAATACAGTTTAAGGAAGTTTTTTAGACTTAAATAGGACTGCCCTGGACAGACAAATATGAAGTCTTCACTTTCAGTTATGGATCCTTTTCTATGCCTACATCTATGCAGAATATTCTAGGATATTCATTACACATCTCTCAGTATTCCCTCACACCTGACAAGTCACAATACTCTCTATCTCTATTTCTCTTTGCTCTATGTTTTCCGTGTCGAGGCACGATAAGGGCAATATTTTTCGTCACTCCGAGTGTTTGAAAAAAAAAATTATATATATATATATATATATATATATATATATATATATATATATATATATATATATATATATATATATATATATATATATATATATATAAATAACGGTAAATATGTCATGAAAGAATACTGTACTTTTAGAATATTATTACCAAAAAGTCACCTCCATTCTGGCTTCCTGAAGTACACTTGTGTAAAGATATTCAATCGAAACAGTTGCCCTTATATCTCAAAGAAATAAAATTTACAAAAGACTTCTTGCAGCCAAGCGCAGAGAATGAATGGGTCCTAGGGTACTTACAGCAAGTCAAAGGATGTCGATTACCAAGTTTCTCACCTCCGGAAGAAGAGCTTGAAGAGGTCGCGGCTAAGATGCCGCGATGTCATTCCTTTCGGATGAGAGACGACGAATTGGATATCTTGGCAAGAACGAGGGCAGTCATTCCAGCCATCCATGGATTATTTACGTTTTTCACTGCAATGAAAAATGCGTGGAGACTTAAGTGCAGGAACAAGTAAGAAACATTTTGATAGTTACGAACAACTAGTGAGGTTTACATTGAATTCACATTAAAGCAAGTTCATCATAATTTTATGTAATACCGTTTTGCATGTCACTATGAACCCCCAAATATGGAGGTGGACACAGACAAGTTAGAGCTGGGGAATTAAGTATGTGCCCATCCTAACGCCCTGTGGTGCACTCTGTCACCTAATGGGTTGAGTGCTTTAACGAATGCACTACAGCGGTGTCGAGTAATTCCACTGAATTACAGAGCAACTGTTTTGCTGAAAGGACTATTCTATATGTTTCTTTACATAATATATATATATATATATATATATATATATATATATATATATATATATATATATATATATATATATATATATATATACATATATATATATATATATATATATATATATATATATATATATATATATATATATATATATATATATATATATATATATATATATATATATATATATATATATATATATATATATATATATATATATATATATATATATATATTATATATATATATATATATATATATATATATATATATATATATATATATATATATATATATATATATATATATATATATATATATATATATATATAAACTCCATGACAGTGCATGTCTCTCACATAAAAAAAAAAAAAAAAAAATTTGCAAAAGAGTAATCACTATTTTCATAAGGCGAGGTGTATGCCCTCGTCTTCAGGAGTTGAGTCGGGAGGAGTTATTGGGCGATTACCTAGCACCTCTCCGTTTTCGACACGATGGTCCTGGTACACGAAGTGTCACGCACCTTACAGGTGGCAAGACTTCCTTTGACAGATCTGGAAAGCTATCGGAAACTTCTCTAGGACTGTACAAAGTTTTAGGAATACCCGGCAACAAAAACGTGAATATTAAAGAGGTGAGACGGAGACTCGTATACCCTGTATCACATATATTGTATATGTAATAAATACATATATTTATATATATACATAAACTGTAATCCCCCTTATAAGGGGGGTAAATATAGAGGAGATACCCAGTCCCCTCGCTCCCCCCATATAATCAACTTTTACAACATGCTGAGGGGCACGGAGGATATAGTCTTGCTTTCTTTCCTCAGGGGATAATAAATATATCCAAACACTGAAAAGAATAAATTTCTCTGTACAAGCAGGTCATAAAATCCTATATAGAAGTCAACTTTAAAACAGTTCTATCACTTCTTTTTTATATACTGTTTCATGAGTCAAGATCAATCACAATTATGGGGGTGCACACACAGGTTGGAGCTGGGGAATCAAGACTAGGTGCTCTTCTTAACATCCCATCACTGTATCCATTTCAGGCATTTGTTGTTGAAAACTCTACTCTTCGAGAAAGCGATGCCTCCCTAGTGCCAAAAAATGTGAAATGTCCAGCAAGTGCATGCAATACATGTCTTCATGCAGAAAATAGAGAGATAAAGGTAATAATGTGCATACACAATTAGTTTTTCCTTTTGCTTCAAGTACTTTGTTAGTGGTAGTTACCAACCAGCTGCTTGTTACAGACTGTGATTATTTGAGAAATAATTCACTGCTGTACAATCATTTAGTAAGAAGCAACTAAAAGAGATTTTGAGGGGAGGGATAACCATTACAATAAAATGATTAAAGAGGAGTTGGGCTTTATGCTATCACTGTTCCTTGCCTCTACTTTTCATTACAATAAAATGATAAAAGAGGAGTTGGACTCTATGCTATCACTGTCCCTTGCCTCTACTTTTCATAAGACAATAAAAGAGGAGTCGGGCTCTATGCTATCACTGTCCCTTGCCTCGACTTTTCATAAGACATCTTTTAATCTTTAACCTATAAGTGAGAACATAAAGGGTATAATGAAACCCTGCTAGCTAAGAACATCAACTTTTGTTATTTGCTATTTTGTGTCTAGTAATCCCAATTCAAATGAGGGAGGATACAGTCATGTTGGAGCACGAGGATTAAGGTTGGATGCCCTGCATTATACCCTGCGGTGGATTTTTACGTGAGTTTGTCACATCTCGAGCCGAGTGCTCTAACCATTACAATACTGAAGTCCCTACCTCTGTACATCAGCTACACCTGTGGAATTCATGCTGTATTAAGAAATGACATAATGATTGAGAAAAAAATTATCATTTATCAATGTCAAATCTAAATCATACTTAAATGCAAACTGGAAACGTTAATTCATATCCTTTATTATAATTTTTGACTAAATTATTCTCAATTGCAGATAGAAAACGTCACTTCCATCACATCACTTGGTATCCCTGAGGACCACATCTTACTGCCCTCACCAAATCATGTGGTTGTGGCGGGTCTTTTTCCAATTCATTTTCCATCTGAAGATGGTAAGCTCTACAGTTAATGCTATTATTGAATAAATTGATTGTTTTTTTCCTTTGAACATGCATTAATTAATTTTAAATACGAATTCTTTGGCACATAACATAAATTTCTTGCCATTTTGTGTCACTATCATTCCCCATTGTGAGGGTACTTGAAGACAAGTTGGAGCTGGATGCCCTTCCAAATGCCATGCAGTGGGATAAATCATGAGTCTGTCAGCTCCAAAATAGAGCGCTCTAACTATAATGCTACCTGTCCCCAAGCAGACAAAATAAATCCATCAGTAATTTCTTTTACGTACTTCTGAAATATACAGTCAATCCTGGCTATTCACATGCTCAATATTAACAGTATCGCTTACTCATGGAAAATAAGGAGTAAATCTTTTCGCGTTATTAAAGGGTACGTTTTGACTATTCATGGGCGGGTGGACAGACAGGTTGGAGTTGGGGGAGTAAGGCTAGATGCTCTTCCAAACAAACTCACGAATGTCTGGCTCTTCATTTCTCAGCTTGAGCACTTCACCACTGAACCATTATGGCTCACATCATAACTACCATGAAGAGGCATCATGGGGATGAATGCCCAGTAGGCAAATGTTTCTGGAGCACATATTATGCAGCCTAATAGGATTGGATGTGCAGTAGGCATAAATTCTCGAACCACTTATCACGCATGAAAGAAACATACATTCCCCCTCTCACAGATCGCCTGATGGCAAAAATTATATTTGTAATGCATCTTGTCATCCAAGTAAGGTGTTAAGCTATTTATTTTTAAGCTGATTATTAATAATGCCTTCCAGAGGGGGCTGTGGTAGCTCAATGGTAAAGCGAGCAAGTTGGGAAATGACAGGCCTAATGCAGGCTCACTAATACTACTTGTTGTGTGCAGGGGAGGACGTGTACGCATTGAGCTCCCGATAATATTGCATTTATCAAGTGACAGAGTTTAAATTCACGATTACAAAATTAACGAAAGCGTACTGAAATATAAACCTTCAAAATTAAGTCAAAGTGATTATAACAACTTTAGTGTTTAAAAAGATACAAGGAAAATTCATTATAATCTTATAACACCTAAAAAAACCCGTTGAGAGTATCTCTCCCAGTGTTACCGATTTCAACCACATCCCGACCGACCTAAAAAGGGCTTTTCTTAGGTGAACCTGGAGTTCCCCTCCCATTAACACCAGAATGTCCTCATCGGAAAATGTTGACCTTTATGACCTTCCGTGTGTAAATACCGATAATTTTCCTGAAGTGTTAATATCATCTCTGGACAGAATGTTCGTATATTCACGTGAGGACATCAGAAGGGAACTGGAAAAAAACAAACAAGACACTCTGTACAAAATAAGTCAACTATTGCTTTCAAAGATAGTGGAACTCTTTCCACAACACAGTGGTAAACGCATCATAAGAAAGCAAGCAAAAAATATATAATTACAAATATAATCACTTTTAGCACAAGTGTCCTGAATATCTCAATGAATGGTTAACTTGACAAACTCTTTCAATCTCAAACTTCGGATGTAAAATCCACAGAGTCTAGAAAAAACACACGACCAAGGAGACCTACATCGAATGATAGAAAGTCTTGCAGATAAGGTGAGAATTTTGGAAGCAGATGCTGAAGAGGTGAAAGCCTTACAACACAAGGTGGGTTTGCTAGAATCAGACAATATCCTACTTAAAAGAGATAATTCTAGGTTGAAACTCCTATTAGAAACGTCTCCACCTCTCAATTCAGTGCTGTCACCTAACAACGATGATGTCCCTTCCATCAACAACCCTCCGGTTTTGAAAACTAGGTTTTCTGTCTCTGCTCACAATTCCTTCAGTGCATTAAAAGACGAATGTGACAGTGGTAGTAAAGAATAGGTAGATCCAGATAAAAGTGATAGTCAACAAGACAACCTGAATACACCATTTGGCATAAATAACCAACTCGGTAACAGGTTACAAAATAGTGAAAAAACAAGAGCGCCCTTCCTCACTACTCCTAACAACACAACAACAGGCACTAACCAGAACAAGATTCTTCCCAGCACAAATAACCAACCTGGTAAAGGGTTGCAAAACAGCGAAGAAGATATAGAGCCCATCTCCACTACTCATAACAACAAAGCAACTATCACTAACCAGGACAACCAAATTCCAGCATAAATAACTAATCCAGCAATAGGCTGCAAAACAATGAAGAAAACAGAAAACACATAATAGAAGCAGTCTCTCATCTAAACATTCCATCGAAGTCCTCTCCCCCACAGCCACAGTTTCCCAATAATGCAAGTGCAAGGGTTACAGCTCAAATATATATTTGCATTCCTGGCAACCCCTTTTGGAGAGAGATATGTAATATATTGACAAATCAAGGCATTCCCCCTGAAGAAGTCTTGATTAAGGAGCTTTCTCGCAAACCAATTTGGGTCTCCTTCGCAATAATGATATCGAAAGGATTTGAATATGTGGCTTACAAACTGAATCAATGGCCTACAGGTACAACTGTCCAGCCATTTTGTGGGGGCAAACAATGGACACAGCCTGGGCTATCTACAAAATATCCCAAACTACAGTCATACCAAAATAAACAGCAAAGAGCTTATGAAACGATCCCCTATCCGGGAGACTACAGAAAGAGACATAATACAAACCTCTCTTATTGCCATCCACGCACAAGAGACTTTTCCTGGAGAGATGGCTCTTACAACCCTAGACACTCACCGAGGCATACAAACTTTGGGAAGGCCCGATCATACCATGGCACATACTCAAATCAACGTTACCCATCCAACGGCATGTACACACACCAGGATCCAAGGGCTAACCCCATAACACACTATAATGATGAATTCCCAGCAGAATCACACAGTCGAAACACATCATGGACAGTGCCAAGAACTACAACTATAACTATGGATACCACCCTGATGAAACATGGTAAAAATGTAACATTAGTACATGTGAACGCTCAGTCCCTTCACGTTCATTTTGAGGAAATAATAATGCTAACAAAAGACTACAACATAGACATCCTCTGTGTAAGTGAAACTTGGCTTCCTCCTACAACTGAAAATAAATATGTGAATATCCCAGTTTAAAATATTTTGCAATGACCATGGCCGAGGGGGTGGGGTCTGTATATATGTTAGAAATTATCTTAGTGCATCAGAAATAACCACAGGTCTAGAAAACACTGAAGAGCTCGAAGATTTATGGATCACTGTGCAGTATCAGAAACTTCCATCTTTCATTGTAGGGTGTGTTTACCTTCACCCTAAAGCACCTACCAGTTCGTTCAGTCATCTGCTAGAAACATTCAGAAATATCTGTGTGCGCCATAAATCCATATACATACTTGGTGACTTTAATGATGACTTGCTCTCAGCAGATAACAAAATGAAAAGGGTGATCAACACTGTGAAGTTAACACAAATAGTGACAAAACCGACCCGCATAACCCCTAATTCTAAGACTCTAATAGATCTGATAATAACAAATAAAGTGGAAATTATACCCTATAGGGACGTAGTTCCCTGCCCAATTGCAGACCATGAGCTGAACATTGGTATGCTAAACATAAACAAGCCCAAAAGGAAGCCTCTCTTCAAGACATTCCGGTGTAAAAAAAATTACTCCCCTGATCTCTTTTGTGAAACATTAATCAACAACACAAATGCACTTAATAGAATTAAAAACACAGATAACGTCGATTTGCAGGTTGAGATTCTAACTAAAGTCTTCCTTGAATGCTTAGATAGTTGTGCACCCATTGTAACAAGAAAAATAACCTGCCCCTCAGCCCCCTGGCTAATTAATAACATCAAAGAGGCAATGCAAATCAGAAATCAAATAAAAAAAGAGCTAAAAATTAATAGGTATGATATGACTCCCGAGAACGTTATAAAACAGAAAAGAAACGTGTCAGATCTCTCATCAATGTAAGTATAAAAGACTTTTACAAAAAACAATTTAATGTCTCTAGACACGATACAGCAGCAACATGGAAAGTGATAAGAAGCATGATACCAAATGAAAAGACTACCTCAGAAAGTTATGAAAATATTACGGAGTTGAAAGACAAAGTGTGAAACTTTAATAACTATTTTGCTAACGTTGGCAAAAATACATATGAGAAAACACAAGAAAACATCAACTCAGTGAATATGAGTAATTGCTTAAAGGACAGTTCTTCCAATGTAAACACAAGAGGGTACTTCAAGATAAATCCTATCGATTGTGCTACCCTAGTTCTTACCATAAAGAGCCTAGGAAACTCTGGCTCTTATGGTCCAGATGGTATTCCATTTCAATTCATCAAAGATGCTCTATCCATGATTGTATCTTATATTCTAACTATTATGAACACTTCTATTGTTACTAAAAAGTTTCCTGACTCTTGGAAAAAATCACATGTAATACCTCTGCTTAAAATGGGGGACAGAGAAGATGTGACAAACTATCGTCCCATTTCCCTGCTACCCATTTTCTCTAAAATATTAGAAAAAATTTGTGCATGCCAACTTACGTCATATTTAGAGTCAAATAGACTATTATCTATTAACCAACATGGTTTCAGACCGAAACTCTTGACGGAAACTGCACTGCTCAAAGTTACGAATAGTATCTATAATAATATAGATATGAAAACAATATCTCTGCTTGTATTATTGGACTTATCAAAAGCCTTCGACAGTGTAAACCATGAAATTCTTATACGTAAATGTACTAACCTAAATATTGATCTGAGCTGGTTTAGAGAGTATCTTTCTAATCGCAAACAGTCTATACGTCTTAACAACATTATACTAAAAAATTTATCATTTGGTGTTCCACAAGGATCGGTACTTGGTCCTATCCTCTTCTCCATTTAGGTAAATGATCTATCTTTTTTCATTTCTGACTGTCTAGTCGCACAATATGCAGATGACACTCAACCACTCCTTAGTGGTGATATTAATAATCTCCCAGAGCTAACTTTACGAGCAGAAAACACTCTTGTCAAAAATTAAAACCTATTTTCAAGAAATTGGACTGTTAATTAAAGAAAGTAAAACACAATGCATGTTTATTGGTTCAAGGTTCCATTTAGCACAAATTCCAGAAAACACAACAATTAATTCTTGCGACAATATTATTACACCTAGCAAAACAGTCAAAAGCCTAGGAATTCACTTTGATAACTACATGTTGTTTGATTCCCACATAGATAAAGTATGCAAAAAGGTTACAGGAATATTAATGTACTTATCACCTATAAAAGACAATTTTGAGACTACCACTCGAATAACTGTTGTTGAATCTCTAGTCCTAAGTCACATTAATTACTGCACAACTGTTTGGGGAGCTACCACTAAGACTCAGATAAACAGAATACAGAAGCTTATTAATTTTGCAGCTCGAGTTGCCCTGGGAGGAATAAGAAAATATGACCACATCACACCAGGGCTCAATAAACTTGGGTGGCTGCAGGCAGAAAACAAGGTCGCTTATGCTATTTATGTTTTTGTATACAAAATTTTGGACTATCATCATCCTAGCTGGCTATTTGATTTCAAAACAGTCTGGGATATAAGGGGAACCAACACAAGACAGAGCAGTGAGCTCTTTATTCAGAGAACAAACACAGAAGCAGGTTCAAAGATGATCACTATTAAAGGGCCAACACTCTGGAACAATATTCCAGAGCATCTTAAAAATGCATCCTCATTCACAGCTTTCAAAGGCAAACTATATACTTTTCTTTTGGACAAATAGTTGCTGCTCACACATAAACTAAACTTAATGATTTAATGCAATTTCCCTTAACACTAACCTCTCTATATGTAAACTGATATCGACTTCTCTGTTCTCTAAGTTAAGAATTAATTATTCTCACTGAAAGGAAAACAAATATGGTCATGATGCCGATAATAAAGATACTGTATCTAGTGTTATTATGACTATATTATTAACATGATAGTTAACATTTTTATTACATCATTATTATTTTCTATGAAAGCTACATTTAATTTAACTGTATGTATTACCCTCTTACTTATTAGTTCAATTACATGTCTACTTATAAGTTACTTTTATTTTTAGAAAAATAACCATTGTACAAAAATGGAAATAAATGTTTGTTTGTTTACACTGTGGGATGTTAGGAAGGCCATCCAGCCTTAATCCCCCAGTTCTAGCCTGTTAGTGACCACCAAAAGAAGATGGGAGCTAATTGTGGCATATAAAAAGGCAAACAAAAATCATAATGCCTTCCAAGGACAATGGTGTTATTCCAATGTAAACTGCTAACATGTAAGTTCAAAAATAGAAGAAAATTAATAAGATTAAAAGTGTAGCAGATGTGGGATATTTTGGGATATGTCTCCACAACAGCTTCAAGCGAGAAGGACCATGACAGCAGAAAATTACCTTTTCAGGTGATCCTCATCCTGGATAGTGCACTAGTTCATGTTTGATAGTAAATCTAAAAGGCAAAAACTAATGTGGAAGTTATTTTTTATGCCTTCAAAAATCACTTCTGTGTTTGAAAAAAAAACTCTTTAAAAGTACTTAACCACATAAACTCTTAATGCATGCAGTGCACTCCATATATCTGACGTTACTCTGTGGATTTTTGTAGAGCCTTCATTATTCAACAAGTCACAAGCTATGATGAAGTTGCCTGGCAAAAGTGACTATCGGCAACTTGTAAAAGTTTGGTCAGATTATGATGCTACTCTCAAAAATATTTCTGATGTTGAAGAGCATAAAGCGCAATGTGCATGCAGTCCCTAAGTTTGTACATAGAACTGGCAGTAAATGTTTCAAAAATATGAGCAAAAATTTTAACAAATCAAGGGAATGTAACTCGCAAATAATGAATGGCAAATTTTGGCCAAAGAAGAGTACTAAAATAGTGGAGACGATGAAATTGCCAAAGTGCTAATCCCTATACCTCAATAGATTATTTAAAAATTGGCTTCAGGTGGGAAATATGCAAGACATATAGTAGAAGAATCTGATCCTGAGGTGGATATGAGTAACAGATTTTAAAAATGAACATGCCTCCACTTTCCATTCCTATGTTGAGATATTTAGAGAACTGAAATGAGAAAAATCTGACCAAATCGCCATGACTTATTATTTTATACCTATTCGGGAACTAAAATTTCCCAAACTTTCCACCAGTAATGGTCTGGAAATTATATAGGAAGAGGCAACTGATAATTTATCCGCAAAACAATTTGCAGGCTATAATTTATACCTAAACACATATGTATATATACATCTTTGACAGTTCATCTAAAGGTAAAATTAGCATAAAAATACTGCATAGAAACCAATTTCTTGAAGTCAAAACAATTCTAACTAAAAAAACATTACTTACATAAATTGCCTCCAAACAAAGGTATATATCATTATTTCAGCAATACTTTTTCCGAGAAAGGATATTGGCATCCTAGTTGAATATTATCTACAGGAACCTGAGATCATCTGACAGGATCTACAATACAGGGATCCTGTAAAGAAAAGCAACACCAGGGTGTTCTATGGTCATTCATATTAATAAGGCAAGTCACCTAACCTAACTTAACCAAACCTGACAATTTATGGGGTTATTTAACTTTACATGGAGGTTCTGGGGGTTACTCATCCTTACATGATCCAATACTAGATGCAATTATTACGTAATTTTCAGGGGCAGATTGCAGTGACATAATAAACGGTGAGGTTATGCAAGAAGTTGAGGCATTCCTCTGGGCAGTGGACAATATCAACAGACATCAAAAGCTTCTACCTAAAACTACGCTAGGAGCCTTAGTTCTAGATACATGCAGTTCCAGGGTCGGTATATGATAAAACAAGTTATTCTCTGCATTATTTCTGAGAAATAATCAACAATATACCTTGAGAAAATGATACTAGACAAAAACTTTTTATGTGTCATTGCTGTACTTACATTTTTATATTTTCAGATTCGTACTATGAGCCAGGTAACGAGCTTACTAAAAGGAATGCTACCAGGTGTCAACGTGGACATAAGCGACATCCAAATGTTTGTAACATCGCTGGATCCTGAGACAGCAAGAGTGACGGGAGAAATGCTATCTTCATTAAATGTAACTTCGATAAATATGGGACCTTCACAAGCACACGGTCCATATGCACTACAGATGAGCCCACCGATTAACATGGAGGCCGAAGCTTTAGTTCAGGTAAGTACAAGTGTAAAGCAGATATATTTCTCGTATTATGCATAATTATTAGTTCCCATAATGGAGGTGGGGAGAGACAGTGTGCCGAGTATTATGGCTACGTACCCTTCCTAATGCCCCAAGACGAGTTCGATTGTGGGTCAGTCAACTCTACAGTCAAGTATTCTGACCAAACGGCTACTGTGGTCCCCATGTGTAAAGCTAATATGGAATAATTATTTTAAGCGACGTATTAGGGAACTGCAGTAGCACAGAGGTCAGAGCGCTCAACTCCAGAAGTGAGAAACTTAAGCTCACACACACTGCGTGGCATTATGAAGGGCATACAGCCTTAATTCCCCAAGTAGAACCAGTCTGTATCCAGCCTTATTAAATGGGGATTAAGAGTGACACAAAAATGACAAAAACAAATATGGTAAGTATCGCCATGGGGTGTTTATGTTTATTATTCGCGCCCCGTCACGGACTGAGGTTAGTAAGGGCATACACCCAGGGTAATGATTACATCTGCCAAAACAAGTCCTTCGCAAGAAGGCAACCGTCCTAGCCCTTTGTAGAAAAGGGAGTTCGTGACGTAAAACCGAATCCATCCATAATTTCTAGTAAACAATAATCAAGGCACTTTTTGTCAATTGGGGGATTATAACCCAGTACTTCATTTGATACTGTTATTCCCAAAGCTGCCTGGACGAACAACCCCACCCCAATTTTCAGTTAATATATATACTGTAGCTACATATTCTCATACCATGAACTGTGTATATTCATAAAAGATTTTTATTATTAATAATTAAAGTATATTCCACAATAAAAAAAAAATGAAAAATAACTTTTTCTTTAGATCGAGAGTACGCTCCAGGTCTGCATTATATGACACAACCAACAATAATATACTGAGCATGAACTGGCATCAAAGAATATATGACTATATACTTGCATTTAAAGGAAAGAGCCTCATGTTGTTATTCTTCTCTTTCATTATATGAAGTTTTTAGCATTTACACATTTATGAAATAAGAAATGCTACTTATCACTTATCCTAATAACTTAAGCGATGCAGTAGCTCAGTGTCAGTGTGTGAGAGTTGGGATGCAACTTATGCCAATTCCATCTTGCTGCAGGGCACTAGTTTAGGCATCCAGCCTTACCCCCCCAGCTCCAGCATGTGTCCACCCCTATTCAAATTGGGACCGACTGTGATGCCTTAAACAGTGCAGTGCATCTATTCTTATAACCTGAGTACTCTATTTTCCTTTCTTTTTTTATATTTCATGCATGACTCTTACTCCCCATTATGGGGGTAGACAGTGACAGTCTGTGGTTGAGGTATTAAAGCTAACTGCCCTTCCTAATGCCCCATGGTGGGCTCGATCAAGAGTCTGTCAACTCCTGAGACGAGTATTCTAACCACTTGGTTGCCATGGACCTCATATAACCTAAGTACAATACTGCAAACTCATAATCTTCATTTCTTAACAGATATTGAGATTTTTGGGCTGGGATTACGTGTCCCTCGTGGTATCGGCAAGTGATCAAGAGAATGCGGCTGGATCCGAAGCCTTTCGAACCGTTGCCAGGGCATCGCGAGTGTGCATTGCACTTGACCTTAAAATGCTTCCATTAGAGGAAACTAATGCAACAACAGCTCTGGCCGATCAGGTGAGGCATTCTCAGTTACAAATAAAGAGGGTGAAAGAGATTTGTAAGAACATAATCTTTACAGATTAGGGTACATATTTTTTTAAGAAAAATAAACCAAGTAACATTACAAGACATTCTGAAAATTTTGAACTGAATCTAACTGGCATATAAACTGTAAATACTAATTACGATATATAACTATCAAATATCATTTATCTGGCATGGATTACCCTGACAAGCATCAATTAACAAGTTCCTTGATAACATCATTAATGAAAATATCATATATCACCAGATTGTGGAGCAACTGACAGACAAGGCTGTAATTGGAGCTAGGGCAGTGCTGTTATTCCTTACTGCTAAAGATATGGAAGTTATGTTGGCTGCCGCAAAAAAAGCCATACAGTTGAACAGATTACTAAAACATCAGATTATATTTATTGGAACATCTACCTGGGGTGATAACAGGGACAAGGTAAATATAAGTATTCATAATATCATAGCCAGTTGTTTGCAGTCTTATGCATCACTATTAATCACCATTATGGAGGTAGACATAGGTTGAAAATGGGAGCTAAGACAATGCTCTTTTTAATGGCCCATGGTGGGCATGAATAATATTATCTATAAAAGCACCATTCATTATATCCTGAAAAAGACTTTTCTGCACCAGTATATTATTTCGGTTTTCTATCTACAATCTTACTTTAGCAGCAGGTTGGCAAGGTAGTGAAGCCTCAAAGCAGAGGCAGAGGACAGGGGAGGAAGAAAATCCTCAAAAATTATGATGGAAAATCTGATTTTGGTTTTAGTTTTGAAACTAGCTATGTTTTTCACGGGTAACAGTATATTGTTAACATCACAGTTTCATTGTGATTAAATATATATATATATATATATATATATATATATATATATATATATATATATATATATATATATATATATATATATATATATATATATATATATATATATTTAACTTTATGTTATGTTTGCGCCCAGGCCCGATGAGACCAAATTTTTTTTTTTTCCATCATGTTGTTAAAATCGTATGTTGTGTTTAGGTAAAAGAATGTATAGTACAGTACATACATATGCACTATTCTACAGTGCTTAGGCAAAAGACACTTAATTACTACACAAAACAAAGTATACAGTATTAATGAAATTTATGTACAGTGCTGTATATATGTTGGTTAAGCACCAGAGAGGACTGTAATTATTACACAAGGTTCTAGGACCCTTTGTTTCAGATATCCTTGTTGAAGAAAATGACAGATTCTTCTCCCAAAGAGTTAATAGTGCTTCTCCGGGAATGTCTTCAACAGTGAAGTACCTTTTGCCTTGGTATACGAGCTGTAGACACTTTTCCAGAAAAGTGTCTTCACCACAGATTCTTTTGTACTTGGAGTGCAACACTAATACTTCACTAACATATGAAATATCCAGAGCTTTCTTCACTATCATAATTTTTATCAAACACTGGAAAAGCACCCAGGCATAGTAAGTACAGAATAATATTTGTTGAAGAAACTTTTCTGGATAAAGATGTTTGGACTTCTCTGAAAGTGGTCTTCATCTTTGGAAGAAGAAGAATCTCTATCACTCTCTTAAACAGGGATATCTGGAACAATGGGTCTTAGCACCTTGTGTAATAATTACAGTCCTCTCTGATGCTTCTTAACTACTACATAAAACATAAAGTATGCAGTATTGGAGAATTTTAATATGGTAGTAATAATGTAATAATGCAGTAGAGTACAGTAATACAATCATCATACATGAGCAGATAATGGGTAAGCACTTGTTCATAGCTGTGAATGTTCGTAACTCAGTTTTTCGTAAGTAGGGGAGTTTATATATATATATATATATATATATATATATATATATATATATATATATATATATATATATATATATATATATATATATATATATATATATATATATATATACACAGTAATCCCTCGCTATATCGCGGTTCACCTATTGCGGATTCACTGTATCTCTATTTTTATTTGGCGAGGTTTTTTTTTCCTGGGTATATGTGAAAATATTAAAATTTTAAGAAATAAAAATTTTCAGTATTTTCATTATTTTATTGAAAAAAAATTTCATTATTTTATTGATAAAAAAAATTGTATTTCCCAGCCTAAGAATGATAAAACTGTAAGAAATAGTAAAAAAACATAAATTTGAACATGTAACTCTGCACCATAGAAAATACGATACCGGTATCAGCGTTTCGGAAAACGCAAAGGGTCTCACCTACGTGAGCTACCATATATTAAAATTTCCAGTAGTTTCATGATTTTATTGATAAAAAAAACGTATTTCCTAGCCTAAGAATAATAAAACAGTAAATAAGAGTAAAAAACATAAATACCCACAGTATTGCACCATGTAAAATACGATACTGGGATCAGCGTTTCGGAAAACGAAAAGGATCGCACCTACGAAATTTTCATTATTTTATTGATAAAACAAGTATTTCCTAGCCTAAGAATAAAAAGACAGTAAATAAGAGTAAAAAACATAAATTAAAACATATAACTCACAGTATTGCACTATGTGAAATACTGTCCGATAGCGTACAATGTATTGGCGTCTTGGAAAACGCAAATGCTCGCACCTACGTGAGATAGTTCATGGATTGCTATTTGATGAAAGGGTGGGAGACGACGAATCACATAATTGTTTTTCTGTATGTTCTGTATCATGGGGTCTGATTGGCTTTTTGACTGAAGCTTGGTTCTCCCACCTGTGTATATATATATATATATATATATATATATATATATATATATATATATATATATATATATATATATATATATATATATATATATATATATATATATATATATATATATATATATATATATATATATATATATATATATATATATATATATATATATATATATATATATATATATATACTGTATAATATATATATATATATAATATATATATATATATATATATATATATATATATATATATATATATATACTGTATATATATATATATATATATATATATATATATATAATATATATATATATATATATATATATATATATATATATATATATATATATATATATATATATATATATATATATATATATATATATATATATATATATATATATATATATATATATATATATATTGTTCAATATGACTGCTATTTTTGCATTTGCAACTTTCCTGTATAACTTTTCTAAAGTTCTTACAATCACTTTTTCATCATTGTTGAGACTATGCAATAAGTCGGAAAATTTAATTGGAATCATAACGTTTCGCTCGGCTTCGTACATTATCAAATGATTATCTAGTTGGTATGGATGGAGCTTACATATGATATCTAATATCCACCTTTAGTTTATATTCATCAGAAAGATTCAGCATCTCTGCGAAGTTTCCAGAGATGTTGGAGGATGGACCCCAAGCATCCTTATCTCTGTCCTCTGTTTTTTACTTTCAGTGCTGGCAGAGTAATAACTGCGAAGTTTCCAGAGATGTTGGATGATGGACCCCAAGCATCCTTATCTCTGTCCTCTGTTTTTTACTTTCAGTGCTGGCAGAGTAATACAATCTGGCATTTGCACACTCATAGAAGGAATTAACTTATGTATGTAGAGAGCTTCTAAAATTTGCAGATGTCGAAAATGCTTTTCTGTAAGTAGTATCTTCATATTTTCCTCCAACATTTTACGTATGATGGAGGTCTGGTGTTTTTTAATCATATGATTTTTGGGGGCTCCCTCTTGTAAGTGATATGTTAATCTGTTGGTAAATTTAGTTGTTGTCATACCAATATAAGATGAATGAAGACTGCAGTCTTCATGAGGGTATAAGAAAAATCAATGAAAGATACTATTAGACATTGAATAAAAAGTACTAGTCTAGTCCAGAGAACAGGGTTGAATTCCATATATATTATAAAACAAAAAAGACGAAAGACCTTAAGAAACAAGCCCACATCTAACGAAAACCTCTTCCAGCAAAGTCATGTGGTTTACCAATATACCTGCCTCAATGAAGACTGCAGTCTTCAATCATCTTATATTGATATGACAACAACTAAATTGACCAAAAGATTAACATATGACTTACAAGAAGGTGCCCCCAAAAATCATATGAAAAAACACCACGAAGCTGGTGTCAGAAATACGCAATCTCAGTTATGAGGAGAGATTGAGGGAATTAGACTTACCATCACTCAAAGCTAGAAGAATTAGGAGGGGATATCGTGATGGTTATAAATTCCTTCATGGTTATGACAGAGCGGATAGGGATCGATATTCTGATATGGCTGGCACTAGAACTAGAGGTCATAGTTTGAAGCTTCATAAGAACACTTCTATGCAGATGTAAAGAAGTACAGTACTCTTTTAGTGTAAGAGTAGTTGATAATTGGAATTTGCTAAGCGAGGAGGTAGTTAATGCTAACTCAATCCACAGTTTTAAGGACTAGTATGATAAGTATAACGAAGTACAAAATGGGACCAACCAGAAGATGGGGAGTTACAAGCTTGGGGCTCTTTCCCCTAAGCACAATTAGGTAATTACAATTAGATAATTACACGTAAAATGTTGGACTAAAATAAGAATATACTACAAACAGAAAAGCATTTTCGACGTCTGCAAATTCTAGAAGCTCTCTACATACAAAAGTTAATTCCTTCTATGAATGTGCAAATGCCAGATTGTATTACTCTGCCAACTCTGAGAGGAAAAAACAGGGGTCCCTCCTTCAACAACTCTGGAAACTTCACAGAAATACAGTCTTTCTGAAGAATACAAACTAGGTGGATATTACATATCATATATAACTTCCATCCACTACCAGCTAGATAATCATTTGATAATGTACGAAGCTGTACAAAGCGTTATGACCAATTAAATTTTCCGACTTACTGTATAGTCTCAACATATATGAATAAGTGATTGAAAGAACTTTAGAAAAGTTAAATACATAATTACTGTGCATAGGTGTTACCAACTACACCAAAGAAAGTCTAAAAGAATAACTAACCTTAAAGCTTAACTGCTATACTAGGAAAGAATTCATTCCTTCTGAATGCCTTTCTATTCATATTACAGCTTCTCCCAACCTCACTCGTAGCTTCATTTTCGCATTTAATTCAAATCCCAATCTAAATAGGCTTAAATAATAATCAAATAAACACATTAACATATGTGAAAACATGAATCATGCTCTACTCCGAACGGGAGTTGCACCTAAGACACATAATTACTGTGCCAAGGCACTACCAACTACACAACAGAAAGTCTACAAGAGAAACCAACCATACAGCTTAACTGCTATACTAAGAAGAAATGCATTCTTTCTGAATGCCTTTCTGTTCATATTACAGCTTCTTCCAACCTCATATTATATATATATAAGAGTGATTTTGCTAAGATTGCAAATTAAAGAGTCTTCCTTCAGTGACCTCATCTACACAACGTAAGTACTGTATATTCATTCTTAAGTGTAGTTGAACGCACATTGCGGCGATGGCACTCCCAAGTGCCGTGGCCACTCCAAGACGAGTGTCATCTAGTCATCCATCTCCCTAGTCTGCTTGGGAGCGTATTGGGGAGTTCGTGCCGCCAAAATCTCGTTGGTGGCGCGTTCCCTGAAGCCAGACCTAGAAGTCGGGAGGGCCAAAGGCCTGCCAAAAATCTTGCTGCTGTAGTAGACAGGCAGCGGCGGCCGATTACTTCCGCAAAACCCTAGAGGTTTCCCACACGAGGGCGCGGCGGTGCACTCTTGGCCATCCCATCATCATCCTTAGTCCGGCAGGGGCTTTGCCATTGAGCGGTTGGTTGGAGACGATAATAAGGAGCACATGCTGCCTTTTATATTTGTGCCCTGTGGGGCGGGCATAATATCAAAGAATAGCCTCACTGTATTCCCTGCATGTCGTAAAAGGCGACTAAAAGTGGACGGGGCGGGGGGACTGGGAATTCCCCCCCTTGTATCAACCTCCTGCGAGGCGTCATCGAAGAGGGGGAGTAGAGGGGAGAATAACTTCTCCCCAAACTTTCCTTTCTTGACGTCGGCTACCCCCCAATTTAAGGGGGAAACAGCCACGGTATATATATATATATATATATATATATATATATATATATATATATATATATATATATATATATATATATATATATATATATATATATACAGTGATCCCTCGTTTATCGAGGGGGTTAGGTTCTGTGACCGACGGCGATAGGTGAATTTCCGGTAAGTAGGATCACCCTATATGTACATAGGTATTTTACATTTATTTTTACATTTACTGTATAAACCCTCCCTGTACTGTTAACAAACCACCCTTTACTTTAAAAATAACAGCATGCAAGCGTAAATTTATATGAAAGTGATGGTTAAACTTACCGTGAATGAGGTGGTAATGACATGACATACTCATATACATAGGTATTTTACAATTATTTTCATGTTTACTGTATAAACCCTCCCTGCACTGTTAAAAAACCACCCTTTACTTTAAAAATAACAGCATGCAAGCGTAAATTTATATGAACGTGATAGGTAAACTTACCGTGAATGAGGTGGTAATGACGTTTGTAGACTCCATAGGAAATTATTCCGCAGCCAATAACAGCTTTACGGCTGCTTTTTGCGAGCGAAGAACATGGTAATGGGGAGTTGCTGTCGCTGTTTCTTCTTTTGTTGGAAGATGGTCTTGTAAGGAATCATGGCATCGTTGAGAAGATTGCAGAAGGTCACCGAACGAACCATATTATCGTCATGTTCCTGCAAGAGGTGTTGGACTGCTTTCACATGTTCATACATGGCTACCAGACGCTGTAAGGCCAGGTTCTTCAATTTCTTTGTGTGTTTCCTCAAGTTCTTCTTCTTCCTCTTCTTCGCTAGCTGATTTTGTCATTTCTTTCAAGTCTTCATCAGTCAAAGGCTGCAAGAGGCAGTCAATCAGTTCATCCACATCTTCGTGAGTCATATCTTTAAAGCCTTCTCCTCCTAGCAATGCAGCTAACTTCACAGCTTTCGCAACTGCCGAGTTATGGACTTCGTCAGGAGCAAATCCCTTGTAGTCATAGATGACTTCGGGCCACAACTGCTTCCAGCTGGCATTGATAGTGGCCGACTTCATCTCTTTGATTGCATTCTGAATATTTTGAAGGCATGTAGCAATCGTGTAATTACGCCAGTAAGTCTTCATTGAGAATTCTTTGTCTGCATCCATGGATTTAACCAGGTTCGCCAGGGAATTTCGTGTGTAGAGGGCCTTGAATGCATGAATAACGCCTTGATCCATAGGCTGCATTAGTGACGTCGTATTCGGTGGCAGGAACTCTACTTGTACACCATCATATTCGACATTAGTTGCGTGACCACCAGCATTATCCATCAAAAGAAGGACTTTAAATTCAAGGCCTTTTTCCGCAAGATAAAATTTGGCCTGGAGGATAAAGCATTGGAGAAACCAGTCCGATGTGAGGCTTTTCGTGATCCAGGCCTTACGGTTATGCATCCAATACACTGGCAGCAGATTCTTGTTTTTATTCTTCAAAGCCCAAGGGTTCTTTGGCTTGTAGATAAGCCCGGGCTTTAACATGAAGCCTGCAGCATTCCTGCACATGATGAGGGTAATGCAGTCTTTGTGCGCTTTAAATCCCGGGGCTTTAGCTTCTTCCTTGAAGAGAAAAGTGCGAGACGGCATTCTCTTCCAAAATAACCCAGTATCATCCATGTTGAACACTTACTCAGGAGCATATTCCCCTTCGGTGATAATTTTTTTGAAGTCGTTGTTCACGTAATCTTCTGCTGCAGCTGTATCTGGAGGGGCAGCTTCGCCATAAACTGCTACGCTCTTTAGGCCCAAAGCGCTTTTGAAATTTGGCAAATCATCCCTTGCTTGCAACAAACGATTGCTTCCTCACTGGAGAATCACTGGAGGGTCCTGGTTGTGGGTCGTCGATATCTTCTCTCTCCTCCTCCTCTCCACGGTTGCCACTGTCGTCGTTGGGTTCGTTTGCAGTGAATGTCTCGTACAGCTTCTTTGCCTTTGTTTGTATGATATTGCTGTCTATGCTGATGTTCTTCTTTCTGCAATCCGCAATCCACAGGGCCAAAGCAGATTCCATCCGCACCATTATCTTATTACGGGATGTTACGACCCTCTTCGCTGATTTACTAAATGAAATAGTCGCTGTTTTCCTGATATTTGCCTCATCCTTTTTGATGTAGCGAACAGTAGATTCATTGAGGCCAAAATGGCGACCGACATCTGCAAACCTTCTTCCTTCTTTCAGCATATCTCACAGTTTCACCTTATCCGTTATGGTTAACATCTTCCTTTGCCGCTTAGGCTCACTACCAGAAGCCTTAGAAGATGAAGGACGTTTGGGAGGCATTGCAAAGGTTGAAATACATGAATAAAAAATATCACAAGCACAAGGTATTAAAAAGCACACCGCGAACGGCGCGCATGTGAGTTAGACTGAACGGGTGAGGCGAGACAATGGAAGATGGTGGGAGAACCAAGCTTCAATCAAAAAGCCAATCAGACCCCATGATACAGAACATACAGAAAAACAATTATGTGATTCGTCGTCTCCCACCCTTTCAACCAATAGCATTCCATGAACTATCTCGCATAGGTGCGAGCCTTTGCGTTTTCCAAGATGCCAATACAGTGTACGCTATCGTACAGTATTTCACATGGTGCAATACTGTGAGTTATATGTTTAAATTTATGTTTTTTACTATTTTTTTACTGTTCTATTACTCTTACGCTAGGAAATACTTGTTTTATCAATAAAATAATGAAAATTTCAAAATATACTAGCTCACGTAGGTGCGACCCTTTTCGTTTTCCAAAACGCTGATACCGGTATCGTATTTTACATGGTGCAATACTGTGAGTATTTATGTTTTTTACTATTTTTTACTGTTTTATTATTCTTAGGCTAAGAAATACGTTCTTTTTATCAATAAAATCATGAAACTACTGGAAATTTTAGTATATGCTAGCTCACGTAGGTGTGACCCTTTGCGTTTTCCAAAATGCTGATACTGGTATCGTACTTTCTATGGTGTAGAGTTACATGTTCAAATTTATGGTTTTTTTTACTATTTCTTACTGTTTTATTATTCTTAGGCTGGGAAATACATTTTTTTTATCAATAAAATAATGAAATTTTTTTTAATAAAATAATGAAAATACTGAAAATTTTTATTTTTTTAATATTTTAATATTTTCGCATATAATACCCAGAAAAAATAACTTGCAAAAAAAAAAAAAATCGTGATGCACTGAATTCGCGATAGGTGAACCGCGATATAGCGAGGGATTGCTGTATGTATATATATATATATATATATATATATATATATATATATATATATATATATATATATATATATACAGTGATCCCTCGTTTATCGTGAGGGTTAGGTTCCGGGACCCGTCGCGATAGGTGAATTTTTGCGAAGTAGGAACACCTTTAAATATTTATTTATTTATTTTTTTTTTTAAGATTATTGTGACACCAGGATGGACCAAAAGATGATAATATAAAACAGCCTTTATCAGGCTGTAAAGAGAAACAGATGGAGAGTGTAATGCCCTGTCAGATGTGAAGGGATTATAAAAGATGTGTAATGAATATCCAGCTCTCTGCTGGGTTTTAATATAACTCTGCATTACTCTCATGATGTCTATTCCAAAAATTCTCCTTAGATCTTATTATTATTATTATTATTATTATTATTATTATTATTATTAACAATAATTTTCCTTTGATGATGATTGTGGAGATTATTATTATTATTATTATTATTATTATTATTATTATCATTATTATTGCGAATTTGTAATTAAACCATTATTTTTACAATAAATAATGCAGTTTTGGTTGAATGAACAAGAGTTAATTAAAGATTCTCTCTCTCTCTCTCTCTCTCTCTCTCCACCATTCTATTCTACCCAACCCCCCACACTCTCTTTGTCCCAGCCAACTAGGGAGGGGCACTGTACACAGTTATTAAAGTAAATAAACCAACAGATGTACACACAATGATGAGCCCTTAATAATAATAATAATAATAATAATAATAATAATGATGATAATAATCTCCACAATCATCATCAAAGGAAAATTATTGTTGCCAATAATAATAATAATAATAAGATCTAAGGAGAATTATTGGAATAAACATCACGAAAGTAATGCAGAGGTATATTTAGACCCAGCAAAGAGCTGGAGATTCATTACACATTTTTTATAATAATCCCTTCACATCTGACAAGTCATTACACTCTCCATCTCTGTTTCTCTTTACAGCCTAATAAAACCTTTTTTATTTTATCATTTTTTGGCCCATCCTGGTGTCACAATAATCTTAAAAAAAACACACACACACAACAACAACGACAACCACCACCACGATACAGTGAATTCGCGAAAGGTGAATTGCGATAGAGCGAGGGATTTCTGTGTATATATATATATATATATATATATATATATATATATATATATATATGTATACAGTGATCCCCCCATTATCGCGGGGGTTCGGTTCCGGGACCCGGCGCGAAACAGGAAAATCGCGGAGTAGGATCAGCTTATATGTACATAGATATTTTAATTTATTTTTACGTTTACACAGTATAAACTGTATAAACCCTCCCTATACTGTTAACAAACCACCCTTTACTTCATAAATGACAGCATGCAAGCGTAAATTTATATGACATACTCATGTACATAGGTATTTTACAATTATTTTTAAGTTTACTGTATACTGTAAACCATCCCTGCACTGTTAAAAAACCACCCTTTACT
>JAXCGZ010004153.1:35000-76045 GCA_037179515.1 Halocaridina rubra
CAAGTTCTTCCTCTTCTTCGCTCGCTGATTTTGTCATTTCATCCAAAGCAGCTTCCATCCGCACTACTGCCTTATTGCGGGATGTTACGACCCTCTTCGCTGATTTATCAAAAGAAATGCTCGCTGTTTTCCTGATCTTTGCCTCATCCTTTTTGATGTAGCGCACAGTAGATTCATTGAGGCCAAAATAGAGGCCGACATCCACAAACCTTTTTCCTTCTTTCAATATATCTAAGAGTTTCACTATATCTACAATGCTTAACATTTTCCTTTGCCGCTTAGACTGACTACCAGAAGCCTTAGAAGGTAAAGGACATTTGGGAGGCATTGCAAAGGTTAAATTACGCGTGAAAACACATTCACATGCAAATCGTATTAATAAGCACAACGAGAACGGCGCACACGTGAGTTAGACTGAGCGAGTGAGGCGCACATTGGAAATTTGAGGGAAAAGCAAACTGCAATGAAAAAGCCAATCAGACCCCATGCTACAGAACATATTGAAAAACAATTCTGTGATTCGTCGTCTCCCGACCTTTCAGCCAATAGCATTCCATGAACTATCTCACGTAGATGAGAGCCTTTTCGTTTTCCAAAATGCTGATAGCGGTATCATATTTTACATGGTGCAATAATGTTAGTACTTTATGTTTTTTTATGATTTTTTACTGTTTTATTATTCTTAGGCTAGGAAATATTTGTTTTATCAATAAAATAATGAAAATTTTAATATTCACTAGGTCACGTAGGTGAGAGCCTTTGCGTTTTCCGAAACGTGATACCGGTATCGTATTTTTCATGGTGCAATACTGTTAGTACTGTATTTATGTTTTTTACTATTTTTTATTGTTTTATTATTCTTAGGCTAGGAAATACTTGTTTTATCAATAAAATAATGAAAATTTTAATATTCACTAGGTCACGTAGGTGAGAGCCTTTGCGTTTTCCGAAACACTGATACCGGTATCGTATTTTACGTGGTGTAATACTGTTTACTATTTTTTACTGTTTTATTATTCTTAGGCTAGGAAATACTTGTTTTATCAATAAAATAATGAAAATTTTAATATTCACTAGGTCACGTAGGTGAGAGCCTTTGCGTTTTCCGAAACACTGATACCGGTATCGTATTTTACGTGGTGCAATACTGTTTTATTATTCTTAGGCTAGGAAATACTTGTTTTATCAATAAAATAATAAAAATTTTAATATTCACTAGGTCACACAGGTGAGAGCCTTTGCCTTTTCCGAAACACTGATACCGGTATGGTATTTTACGTGGTGCAATACTGTTTACTATTTTTTACTGTTTTATTATTCTTAGGCTAAGAAATACGTTTTTTATCAATAAAATCATGAAACTACTGGATATATAAATATATATGCTAGCTCACGTAGCTGCGACCCCAATACATTGTACGCTATCGGACACTATTTTGCATGATGCAATTCTGTGAGTAATACTGTACGTACGTATATCTAAATTTATGTTTTTTACTATTTTTTACTGTTTTATTATTCGTAGGCTGGGAAATAAATTTTTTTTATCAATTAAATATTTTTTTTTTTTCAATAAAAAAATGAAAATACTGAACATTTTAATTTTTTCAATATTTTAATATTTTTGCATATATCCATAAAATAAAATATATAAAAAAAAAAAAAAAAAAAAAAAAAAAAAAACGCGATACAGTGAGAACGAACCAAGAAACGCGATACAGCAGGGGAACACTGTATATATATATATATATATATATATATATATATATATATATATATATATATATATATATATATATATATATATATATATATATATATATATATATATATATATATATATATAAAATTCATGTTTTAAGATATGGTAATGTGCTTATTTTATTATTGTTGGTCCCAAATGAGACAGATTTGAATTAAATGCGAAAACAAAGCTACGAGAGAAGTTGGGGAAACTGTAATATGAACAGAGTGGCATTCAGATAGAATGCATTTATTCCTAGTATACTAGATATAGACTGTAAGGTTGTTTCCCTTTTAGACCTTCCGTGGTGTAGTTGATAGCATCTTGGCACAGTAATTATGTGTCCTAGATTCAAGTCCCGGTCGGAGTAATAATGATTCTTGTTTGCACATTTGGTAATGTGCTTATTTGATTATTATTATTATTCCCAAATAAGATTGAGATTTGAATTAAATGCAAAAACAGAATAGCCATTGTACAGAAATGGAAATAAATGTTTGTTTGTTTGCATTCAGATAGAATGCGTTCATTCTTATTATAGCAAATATAGCTGTAAAGTTTGTATCCCTTTTAGACCTTCTGTGGTGTAGTTGGCAGTGCCTTAGCACAGTAATTATGTCTTAGGTCCAAGTCCCGGTCGGGGTAATAATGATTCATGTTTTCACATATGGTAATGTGCTTATATATATATATATATATATATATATATATATATATATATATATATATATATATATATATATATATATATATATATATATATATATATATATATATATATACTGTATATTATATTATATATATATATATATATATATATATATATATATATATATATATATATATATATATATATATATATATATATATATATATATATATATATATATATATATATATATATATATATATACTGTATATTATATATATATATATATATATATATATATATATATATATATATATATATATATATATATATATATATATATATATATATATATATATATATATATATATATATATATATATATATATATATATATATATATATATATATATATACAGTATATTATATATATATATATATATATATATATATATATATATATATATATATATATATATATATATATATATATATATATATATATATATATATATATATATATATATATATATAGTTCTTGGAATAAAGCGAAGATAGGTTCTCAGAAGTGACGGATAATGTAAAAGTCGCATAATGTAAAGAGTCATTTTCCATAAGAAACAATGATAATGGGCATAGATACATTTCACAATCGTACATAGACACACTATGCCAAAGGACATAACAAAGCAGAAAGACCTGTAGTTATGTATATTAACATGCAAATAGAGTAGAGTATAAAAGATATACAGATTTACTGTACAGTAAACAAATTAATGCACTCAATTATGTGGTGGGCAACAGGCATACACTGGGACGTGCATGGTGGCGGTGAGCACGAGGATGCAGGAGAATGAACCTCTATCTGCAAAATTTTTGCTCTCGCAGGCTTTTTTCCTGACGATATTATATGACAAATTTGTTTGCTGTTTGTTCTTAATGCTTTTTTTTCATTCTCTCCATAATATCCAATCGCATTAAGCGGTAGAAGAGGAAGAGGATGCAGGAGATCAAATCTCTATCTGCAAATGTTTTTCCGCCTCCGTATCAGCTGATGCACTCTCACACGCTATTTCCCTGACGATATTATATCGCAAGTTTGTTTGTTGTTTATCCACGTACTGTACTTAGCATCTTTTCTATTCTCTCCATAATATCCGATTACATTAAGCAGAAAAGGAGAACGATGCGGGAGAACGAACCTCTATCTGCAAACGTTTTGCCGCCTCCGTATCAGTTGATGCACTCTCGCACGCTACTTCCCTGACGATATTATATTGCAAGTTTGTTTGCTGTTTGTTCTTAATGCTATTTTTACATTCTCTCTATAATATTCGATCACATTAAGCGGTAGAAGAGGAGGAGGATGTGGGAGAACGAATTTCTATCTGCAAACGTTTTGCCGCCTCCATATCAGCTGATGCGCTCTCACACGCTTTTTTCCTGACGATATACAAACCTTGACATAAACACAGAATAAGCGATATATTCACACAGTATGCTGGGTAAAGAGACCTGAAGCACATGCCAGCATGGTGGAAAAATGCCTCCGAGGTGGTCGATTATTTACTAAAATGATTATTTTTTTTGAATTTTTTTTGCATGGGCATTATCCGTGTATTTCGTATTTTTTTACTATTATTCTTTAGGGGCGTTATTCCAATTTCCCAGTTTTAAACACACGTAAAAAACGAACTGAGTATATATATATATATATATATATATATATATATATATATATATATATATATATATATATATATATATATATATATATATATATATATATATATATATATATATATATATATATATATATATATATATATATATATATATATATATATATGCCTCTAGTCATGAATATAATCCATTCCTAAACCCTGTTCGTAGGGTGGTTTGTTCATGGGGTGAGACGATTTTTCCCATTGAAATGCATGCAATTTCAATTAATCCATTCCTCATCACCATAAATATACATTTAAAATTTTGTTTATGATTATAAAAATTAATTAAACTCTGTATTACACCAGTGAAAGAAATATTACATTAATAATAGAAAGGAATTTTACTCTACTATAATAAAACATGGAAAAGTACTGTATTTACCTTTGTGGTTGATTATTGCTGGCACATGTGGATGGTGGTGGAGGAGAAGGAGGACTACTTCTTTGAAAGAGAGTCCCCTTCTGTAAAAACGTTAGGTAACTATTCAGGTGCAGGCTGCATTTTATTGTTTTCTTGCTACATTCTCTTTTGGAAGGTGGTTCTCTGACTAGTGGCACAAGAAAACGATCCAGTGAAATTTGTCTTTTTCTTTGCTGGTAAATTTTTCTAGACTGAGACATAACATTGTCATTTAAAATGTTCACTGCTCTGTAATCAGGCTATGAATCCCAGTTTGTTGACAAACTTTTCAAAACAGCCTCTGCTGGCTTTTAATTCATAAATTTTAGTGCCACTAGAACTCAGAGTGTTCGCTACTATATCGTGGTGTATTTGCAAAGCCTTAGCGCATATTGTTGCCTCACTAGCTCTATCTCCAACCAGCTGTTTTTTATTTTTCCAAACCAATAATAACTTTCCTACCTCTTCTATCAACTGTGACCTATTCTTCATTAATATAGTCACTCCTTTAGCCACGTCACCTGCCTTATAGACCTCTTTATTTTTTAAAATAGTACAGATGGTCGATTTCACCATGTTATACTGTGTGGCGAGATCAGAAAAACGAACAAAGTTTTCATGCTTATATATTACAGTGATCCTTCGTTTATCGCGAAGGTTAGGTTCCGGGACCCGTCGCGATAGAGGAATTTTCGCGAAGTTGGATCACCCTATATGTACATAGATATTTTGTATTTATTTTTACGTTTACACTGTATAAACCCTCCCTGTACTGTTAACAAACCACCCTTTACTTCATAAATAACAGCATGCAAGCGTAAATTTATATGAAAGTGATAGATAAACTTACTGTGAATGAGGTGGTAATGACATGACATACTCATGTACATAGGTATTTTACAATTATTTTTACGTTTACTGTATAAACTCTCCCTGCACTGTTAAAAAACCACCCTTTACTTTAAAAATAACAGCATGCAACGTAAATTTATATGTACGTGATAGGTAAACTTAACGTGAATGAGGTGGTAATGACGTTTGTAGACTCAAGAGGAAAGTATTCCGCAGCCAATAACAGCTTTACGGCTGCTTTTTGGGGGAGAAGAACATGGTAATGGGGAGTCGCTGTCGCTGTTTCTTCTTTTGTTGGAAGATGGTCTGGTAAGGAATCATGGCATCGTCGAGAAGATTACAGGTCACTGAACGAACCATATTATCATCATGTACCTGCGAGAGTTGTTGGACTGCTTTCACATATTCATACATGGCTGCCAAACGTTCGAGTGTAAGGCCAGGTTCTTCAATTTCTTCGTACGTTTCCTGAAGTTCTTCTTCTTCGCTTGCTGATTTTGTCATTTCTTCCAAGTCTTCATCAGTCAAAGGCTGCGAGTGGCAGTCAATCAGTTCATTCACATCTTCGGGAGTCATATCTTTAAAGCCTTCTCCTCCTAGCAATGCAGCCAACTTCACAGCTTTCGCAACTGCTGAGTTATGGACTTCGTCAGGAGCAAATCCCGTGGATGACTTTGGGCCACAATTTCTTCCAGCTGGCATTGATTGTGCCGGCTTCATCTCTTTGATTGCATTCTGAATATTTTGAAGGCATGTGGCAATCGTGTAATTACACCAGTATGTCTTCATTGAGAATTCTTTGTCTGCATCCCTGGATTCAACCAGGTTCGCCAGGGAATTTCGTGTGTAGAGGGCCTTGAACGCACGAATAACGCCTTGATCCATAGGCTGAATCAGCGACGTCGTATTCGGTGGCAGGAACTCTACTTGAACACCGTCATATTCGAGATTAGTTGCGTGACCACCAGAATTATCCATCAAAAGAAGGACTTTAAATTCAAGGCCTTTTTCCGCAAGATAAAGTTTGACCTGAGGGATAAAGCATTGGTGAAACCAGTCCGATGTGAGGCTTTTCGTGATCCAGGCCTTAGGGTTCTGCATCCAATACACTGGCAGCAGATTCTTGTTTTTATTCTTCAAAGCCAAAGGGTTCTTTGACTTGTAGATAAGCCCGGGCTTTAACATGAAGCCCGCAGCATTCCTGCACATGATGAGGGTAACGCAATCTTTGTGCGCTTTAAATCCCGGGGCTTTAGCTTCTTCCTTGAAGAGAAAAGTGCGAGATGGCATTCTCTCCCAAAATAACCTAGTCTCATCCATGTTGAAGACTTGCTCAGGAGCATATTCCCCTTCGGCGATAATTTTCTTGAAGTCGTTGTTCACGTAATCTTCTGCTGCAGCTGTATCTGCAGAGGCAGCTTCTCCATAAACCGAAACGCTTTTTAGGCCATAGCATTTTTGAAATTTGGCGAACCATCCCTTGCTTGCCAAGAACGATTGTATCCCCGGTGGAGAATCGCTGGAGGGTCTTGGTTGTGGGTCGTAGATATCTTCTCTCCCTTCCTCCTCTCCACGGTCGCCACTGTCGTCGACAGGTTCATTTGTAGTGAATGTCTTGTACAGCTTCTTCGCCTCTGTTTGTATGATATTGCTGTCTAAGCTGATGTTTTTCTTTCTGCAATCAGCAATCCACAGGGCCAAAGCAGCTTCCATTCGCACTATTATCTTATTGCGGAATGTTACGACCCTCTTCGCTGATTTATTAAAAGAAATAGTTGCTGTGTTCCTGATATTTGCCTCGTTTTGATGTAGCGAACAGTAGATTCATTGAGGCCAAAATAGCGGCCGACATGAGTAAACCTATTTCCTTCTTTCAGCATAGCTAAGAGTTTCACCCTATCTGTTATGGTTAACATCCTCCTTTGCTGCTTAGGCTCACTACCAGAAGCCTTAGAAGATGAAGGATGATTGGGAGGCATTGCAAAGGTTGAAATACGCGAGTAAAAAAATCACAAGCAAAACGTATTAATAAGCACAATGTGAACAGCGCACACGTGAGTTAGACTGAATGAGTGAGGCGAGACAATGGAAGATGGTGGGAGAAGCAAACTTCAATGAAAAAGCCAATCAGACCCCATGATACAGAACATACAGAAAATCAATTATGTGATTCGTCGTCTCCCACTCTTTCAGCCAACAGCATTCCATGAACTATCTCACGTAGCTGCGAGCCTTTGCGTTTTCCAAGACACCAATACAGTGTACGCTATCGTATAGTATTTCACATGGTGCAATACTGTGAGTGTATATGTTTAAATTTATGTTTTTTACTATTTTTTACTGTTTTATTACTCTTAGGCTAGGAAATACTTGTTTTATCAATAAAATAATGAAAATTTCAATATGTACTAGCTCACGTAGGTGCGACCCTTTTCGTTTTCCGAAACGCTCATACCGGTATCGTATTTTACATGGTGCAATACTGTTAGTATTTATGTTTTTACTATTTTTTACTGCTTTATTATTCTTAGGCTAAGAAACACGTTTTTTTTATCAATAAAATCATGAAACTACTGGAAATTTTAGTATATGCTAGCTCACGTAGGTGCGACCCTTTGCGTTTTCCGAAACGTTGATATCGGTATCGTACTTTCTATGGTGCAGAGTTACAATTTATGTTTTTTTACTATTTCTTACTGTTTTATTATTCGTAGGCTGGGAAATAAATTTTTTTTATCAATAAAATAATGAAATTTTTTTTTCAATAAAAAATCAAATACTGGAAATTTTTATTTTTTTAATATTTTAATATTTTTCCATATACCCACCAAAAAAAAAAAAAATCGCGATACAGTGAATTCGTGCGAGAAGAATTGCGATAGAGCGAAGGATCACTGTATTTCTTTCTTCTTTTCCACTGTTATGCGTCTAGGGTGTTTAACCCCACTGTCACTAACACACTTCACTTTCTTGTGAGATATAATGAGGGCTAGCTTAAAGTAAAGGCAAAACAATGGAAAATTACTAAGAAATAACAACGAATGAGCTACACATAGCAGGCACCAATGCAGAACTGAGAGCAACCACGCGGTTACCCGGGTGAGTGGGAGCGTGGTCGCCCGGCCAGATGTGCATGTGTATGCGTGTTCGGGATTCGAGGGTTTATTTGGGAGGGCAATGCAAAATTTGCTTGTAAATAGTGTTCATGGGACGAGGGCACTACTGTGGATGGATTCAGTTTTACGTCACGAACTCCCTTTTCTACAAAGGGTTAGGACGGTTGCCTTCTTGCGAAGGACTTGTTTTTGCAGATGTAATCGTTACCCTGAGTGTATGCCTTTACTAACCTCAGTCCATAAACACCCCATGGCGATACTTAGCATATTTGTTTTTGTCATTTTTGTGTCACTATTTATATATATAACAGGTGCTTGCTTGATTTGGTTGAGCTATGAAATGAAGATTTTTAACAGCTGCATTAGGTCCGTGGGTATGATAGCATGAATATATATCTTGTGACGCGAGTCCAGTTCCCCTGAGGTTCATTGCATTTTTTCATGGATAACATTATATTATTAACATCAATATATTATTAACTTATTTATTCATTTATTGCATTACACAAATTTTCATTAATTTTTCTTTGAACAGCTGAGTGAATATGACAGTGAAATTGGAGGGGCTTTATTACTAAAAGATGGCCAACAGGACGTTCGAGATTTCATTGCCTATTATCGTCTTTTGGACCCTGAGAAAAATACAAGGAATCATTGGTTCAAACAATACTGGAAACAGGTAAACTCTGCTATGCAAAATCAGGTAAACTGTGTCATACTAGGTCAGGTAAACTTTATGCTGCTATATCAAGTAAATTCTGTTGCGCTTATGATAAATGTGGGCTTGATGTATCATGAAGACAGTAGATTACTTGAATGTATTTACCTACATTTGAGATGAAAGCAATATGCTTCTGATTCATATTCTAAATGCTAGTTTTCCACTTCACTTATATATGTCAAACATTCCATTAAAACCTTCTTCTCTTTAAGAAAATGTAAGGAATTATAATATCAACCGTATAGTGAACTGAAAGAATTTAACATTGTTATTTATCTTCTTATTTAAGAAAGTGTGAGGATATTATATTATAAACAATAATTGACAGAATTTAACATTGTAATCTGTCTGTATAACAAAACTTAGGAATTTGGCTGTTTGGGGGCATCTTGTCAATCCAAGCCAGGACCTCTACCCGTAGTACCTTATGCCTCGATACCATCTACGCCAAGGGTTATCCAAGCCGTGTTTTCGTTTGGAGCAGCTCTCACACAGCTACTTGAACATTTATGCCCTCATGCTGAAGGGAAAATATGTCCTGGTTTAGCAAAGTAAGTCACACAGCTACTCGAACATTTAAATCCTCATGCTGAAAGGAAACTGTGTTCTGGTTTAGCAAAGAAAGCCACTAAGCTACTAGAACATTTATGTCCTCATGTTGAAGGGACAATGTGTCCTGGTATAGCAAAATAAGACATGATTCTGCTCAGAGACCTGATGTGTATGTGAGCCTCTGACAGGAAAAATTAATAGGAATATACCTCCCTACAAAGGGAAAAATGTTAAGAATTATATTCCATTATACGTTAGATATTTTTTCAAATTGTGATTATCAACTTACAATGCAGGATTTCATGAAAACACTCATCAGTAATTATTACCGAGTACAATCAGTGATGGCGGCAACTAACAATGTTCAGTGAATTTCTAAAGAACAATGAATTCAGAATTATATACCATTATACGTGTGATTTTTTTAATGTTTGTAGTTCTCTATTTACATCGCAGGAACTTCATAAGATGACTTATCCTGATAGTAAAAGATCAGTAATTAGTCCTCTGTATCTTAATACATTCACAGATGGCGACAACGAACGGTTTTCAACGAATTTTTGAGAAACACAGAAGTGTCTCGAGTTGATAAACCTTCCGAATATTTCCAATTTACTGAGAATTTCCACGGTAACGCTCCTCTGGAAGTCCTTAATCTAAGGCCTCTTCAGACTCCAAAAGGACTAGAAAACAAGTACAATAAGGTTTGGAGCAGCTCTTTGATAGATTCTTTTCCATTCACTATACAATACTGATAAATATTACCACAACATTCATGTACATATCTAGATTATCATTGCTATTCACATTTCTAAAGACATCTATAACCCACTTTACAGGTTGGACGGTACGTAGATAGTGGATTAACCCTTGGAAATGCCATGGTACGATTTCATAACGGTTCTATGACACGAATGGACCACCTGCCTTCCTCATGCATAGTTAACTGTGCAGCATGCAGGCATCATGAATCTGACTACGTCATACTTGACTCGCCAGATAAGTTGTACGTCGTGGCGACATTTAACGTGCATAAGAAGGGTAATCGCCCTTTGGAATGCGGTGCTTTAAACGGAGACAAGGTAAAAGAAGAAAAGGCACTATCATGCTAATAATTTTTGCTGCTAGCATATAAAGTATCTATAGCTTCGCTTCTGAAATATCCCTAGCATGAGACGCATTCTATTTGTATTTCTTGAAATACAAAATACTGAATGTTAATTTGCTTTTCCAGGGCATTCAGAATGTTGAGTCATTACTATGGATGCTAGATGGCATCAACTCTGACCCAGACATCCTTCCAGGAATAACTCTAGGTGCCATAATATTGGATGCTTGTTCAAGCAAGGAAAAAGTGGTGAGAGATGTTACAAATTTTCTTACCGGACGAATCCCCGACAGAATGAGAGAAAAGGTAAGTATATTTGCAATATTTGAAGTAAATCTGTCTTTATCTGTAATAGTGTGATTTACATATTAGTAGTCACCGTGGCTCAAGCGGCAATGTCCGCGACTTTGATAGTCAGGTCGAGGGTTCACGCCCTGTCACGGTCTGAGGTTAGCAAGGGCATGCACTCAGGGTAACGATTACATCTGCCAAAACAGGTCCTTCGCAAAATAGCAACTGTCCTAGCCCTTGATAGAAAAGGGAGTCCGTGACGTAAAATCGGAACAAATGTGAATTACATATTAGTACATAAGAAAATGTGGGACTGTATGCTTTACCTCTAAACAATGAACATCTAAGAAGAAGAAGTAGAAAGAGAGGGGAAGCAATACTTCAGAAATTGAGTCCTATGCCATTGGAATTCTCTTTAAAGAAATTAGTTACCTAGGAGAGGTAATACTTCAGAAGTGGATTACTTTCCCATTGTAATTCTTACTCTTGATGTGTTGTCAGGTGTCATCATCCAATAATATCGTGGGATTGATTGCTGGCGGCACTGGTGATGAAGTCCGGCAAGTCATTGATGTAACGCAACCCTATGGCATTACTACAATTGCCACGCAAACTTCCGACTCCATTTTCTCCAACACTCGAAGATTTCCAGTGCTCTTACGCCTGGCACCTCCGAACGATATTACGGTAATATCTATTCTTTTCTGTGTATTTTGCTCCCTATGAATTACATACAAAGCTAATACCTACTGGTATAGTATGTATTGTGTAAGACAACCATATTGTCAAATGTGTTAGTACATACTATATTACATTTAATCCTTTACCTGCAAATCAGACATCCATTGGAAATATTGCACTTCCAATGAGTATGACGTATTTGCCACATTAATAAGTTCAAAATGGGCACCATTCTCTCAAGTGGATGTGAAGAGGAAATAGATAATTTGTATTTGAAGTCATGAGGCCAAACACAGAGTCAATGCTTTAACCAGCTGAGAGGTATTTAAATGATTCAGTAGCCAGTTAATGTCGAGGGAGACAGTACAACATTTATTTTCCCTGAAGAGAAGCAGCCACACCCCTGCACTGGGGTGTAATTTATTTCTTTGACGGCTCGCAGGGAAAGGGTTACTAATGACTAATGCAACTCTCCTATTTATCAAATCAATCTTTTTCAGGGAGTGGCCATCGCATCCCTTTTACTATACTGGAGATGGGAGGTGTTTAGCGTAGTGTACTCGGATGGCGGAGCATCTGGCGATATTCAAAAACATCTCCTCCGTGAAACAGATTCCCACAATCTGAAACACGCTCTGGCTGAGCCCATACCAATGAAGGTATCGTGATAGTTCAAATGTGTAAAAGACTTAAAAAATATTTCATGATTTATCTAAAATCAATTCATAACACAAAGCTAGGCGATACTTCTCAATTCATCCTAAGAATACAATGTTTTAGGGCTGGATACCCTTCTAGAAGCTCTGGTAGGAGCTCAGTCCATGTCAGTCACTTCCTGTCTCACGCGCTCAACCACTGAGCTACTGCAGTCCCTATTTACTGAATATGTGCAGGGACTAAATACATATTAACCAACTTTACATATTTTTACATTGCATTACCCTTAGGTAGACCAGGTTAGCCACATGCTGGGTGTTTGGAGTAAGCTTGCAGAGGCTGCCCAAGAGGGAGCACGAGCGGTAATTCTGCTCTTGGAGCCTCATCACGCTGCTCTATTCCTGCAAGCAGCTGCAAGATTGCGGTCCGAGGGGTTACTACGCATGGGAGATTTCGTCTTCATCATGGCTGAATCCCCTTTACCCTACATCAAACATGAGTAACTTTTCATTATCAATATTTTATTTAATAAGCTAGTATGTCCAAATGGATAACATTTAACAATGTTCAAGGCGATCTTACTGTGTAAAATTTAGTGTTTATATGGAATATAAGAATTATGTTATTAACACCTGAATATGCTCATTTGCTCCTCTCTTTTCCTGTTTAGGAGTGAGGCCTTGGGTATGGTAGTCATTCAACCCATAAGTGGAAGTGTTCGACCATTTTACAACTATTTCAGAAGTCTTTCTCTTTCTAACCATACTGTCTACCCATGGTTCCACGAGTTCTGGTCTGAGGTGATCAACATTCCGTCATTTTATCACATATATTTACATGTGGCTAGCAATGACGCTTCTTTAACTGCACATCGTAATAGGCTGTTGCTCTTTATAATCTTTCGTATATTATCTTACGATGTCTAATTTATCAATTTTGTAAAGTTGTCTATGCGCAAATGACAGTTTCATTATAGTATAAGTTTAATGTATCAATTCTTTAATTGTCAAAAAGCAAATAACAGTTTAATTTTACTAAAATTCTAGCTTATCAATATTGTAATTGCCTTTTGCAAGTGTACAACAATGTTTCCTCACCTGACAGGTGTTCAACTGCCGAGGAGCATCGTGCTTTACTGGCACCGCACTTAACCTCGCCAGTTACAAGTTTCGGCAAGGGGAGGGAGTTGTTAGTACGGCTGATGCTGTTTCACTCATCGCACGTGGTCTTGACAGATGGCGCAGGGAAGCTTGCCAAGGTACAAAATAATATGTTACCGAAACAGAGTAAAAAATCTTCAATCGTACGTACATGTTTTCCTAAAGCTCACCTCAAATATAAGGCAATGAACAAAAATTAGTGGCATTAACATACTCAAGAAATGAGATACTCACTTACCAAGGAAATAAGTATTTAATGAGATATGAACATCCTTTACAATTATATAATTTAAAGTTACAATAATTTCAACAGAATTACATATTTAATACTATAATGTTACCCATTTGCCACTCAGGTAAAGCTAGTGGATCTTGCAGCGACTTAACTTCTGATGCAAGCTACAGAGATAAATTGTTTCAGTACACTAGATCGCTATCCAAGAATGGAGTAGATAATCGTCCTATTGCTTTCACTGTTGACGGTCATAATCGAGCTGCTACACTGCAGGTATGTAAATATTCAGCAGTATGAAAGTTTTCATTCAATAACCATTCTATTCAGTCACAAAATACATAAGTTTTTTGATGAAAATTATTTTCTTTTGTGTGACAACGGGATGGGGGAAGAAACTTGTCCTCATTGGACAGAGCACCAAGAAAATGAGAGAGACAGTAAAGCAAAACAGAGATAGGGAGTGTTATGACTGGTCAGATTTGAAAGGACAGAGATGCGTAAAAAATATGCCAGAATATTTGATGTATATGTAGGCATGGAAAAAACCATAACTGAAGGAATATTTAAAATGGAGCTATTCTGGTTAGTAATATTTAAATCCAAAGCCTTCAGCTGCAGTACTGCAATAGGTGGCAAGTGCCATGGGCCATACCTAATCAGTACTAATGAAAATGTAAATTATTCATTAAATGATTACTATATGTTCTAAGCCAAACGTAAAGCATGGAGACACACTGTTAATAAGGCTTCAGAAACATATGAGAGAAATCGATGAAGCATCAAAGTTCTCAAGGAACTTAGAAAGGAGTCCCAAAACAATCCTGCTCTTATCCAGCATCTGCCTGAAACCACATGTGTCAGCTGCCAGAGACAGTTTTGATCACGACTGGCACTCTTCTCACATTCCCTAACATGTTAACTGACAGAGGACGGATGAACATCAACTTCATACGTTGAAAGATTGCCAACAGCGGCAACCACTCTACAATTACATTTTAAACATGCATTAAGGTTTTATTAATGACAAAACTTTTCTTTTCTAAGGTGATGAACTTCCGACGTGTTAAATCTAACAGCGGCATGGGGACGAGTTCAGGACTGCTGAGGGTGGGAGTGTATAATGAAGAAAAAGGCCTCTCCCTCAACAGCTCACTGGTTGTCACTTATGATGCTGAAGGGCAAGAAAGATCAATGATGGAAGTCAAGTCTCAGTGCATTGATCTAGCAGCTTGTGGGGGAGTGGTGGCAGCTACAAAACCAACAAAGAAGAAAATTCATCACTTGCAGGTATGAAAATTAGGTTATGCAATGACAAGTGCTAACAGAATAGCTGAAGTTAATTTGCATGCTTAAAAGCAATTGCTATAGCTCAGTAATTGAAACACTTGTCTTGGGAGGTGACGGACCCACGACTGCACCCACCACAAGGCGTTAGGAAGGTCACCAAACCTTAATTCTCCAGTTTCAATTTGTTTGTGTCCACCTTCAATATGTTAATTAATAGAGATATAAAATGGTACACAATATACATGGTTAATATAGACAAAAATAAGATTCCTTTTCTAGACATAAAGATGAAAACAGAGGAAACTGGACTTTACTGATATTAAAGTATTTTGATAGGTGCAGGGATATAAAGTAATCATGAATATAAACTATAATGAAATGTAAGTTAGTTACATAATATGTTAAATAAAAAGTCTGCATGGCACAAAATAATAAAACTGAATAACTATGATGTGTACTAACTGAAACTTTCAAAAATCAACAGATGTTTCCACAGCACAGGTTTGGCATTAGTGGCCTAGTGCCTTTCCATCACCAAGGACAAACATTCTTCACCTGTGGAGAGTTCTTCAACGAAGGTGTATTCCAAAATGTTGCTGCTGTTGCCTATGCCCTAAGCCAAATCAACAGCAATACTGTGGGAGTAGGACTCGGTGCAATCTTATTTGATTACTGCGACAGAATAGAAAGGGCGAGAGAGCGATTCTTCAGCTTCTTTTCTGGGGAGGCTCTGGAGAGTGATGAAAGCATCGTTTTGACTCCGAATCGAATTGTAGCTTCTATATCTTTTGCTGACAAGGCAGCAGAAGCAGTTTCCAATATACTCTCCTCCAATTACATTCCTCATTTCAGTTCTCCGGTAGCAGGCCAAAAGTTAGGGGACAGAGATGATCTGACCATCCTAACCAGCGTTCCATCCAGAACAGCTGAACTTCGAACGATTCTCAGCATAATAAAGTCTTTCAACTGGATGTTTGTTAGTGTCATTTATGACAACGATTCTGATGGTAAATTCCTGATGGAGACATTCAGGTCATTTGCACTTAAGGATGACATATGTATTGGAGATTCACTGGGGGTGCCAAAACGGGTTTCTGAAGAGTATGCCCAAGAAATTGTTGAAACACTAGCCGTTTCATGGAAACCTAAAGTTATAGTTCTTCTAATGGATGCAGCAGATAACATTAAAACTATTTTAAAAGTTGCTGAAAAACTTGGTGAAGGAGAGAGATTTGCTTTTTTGGCAGGAAGCGCATGGGGTAACAAGCCCGGAATAACGAAAGATTTGGACAGGATATCTGCTGGTGCTTTAACTTTTACAATGGAAACATATGACTTGCCCGACTTTAGGGTCTTCGTAGCAAACCTGTCATTAGAAAATCATGACCCCTTTCCAGATGTATGGTTTGAGGAGTATTTCCAAAATAAATATGAATGCAGGTTATCTTCTAGTGACAAGGTACAAAGACAATACGTTAAGGAATGTCTTGGCACTGAAAAAACACACCCTGATGATATTGTGCAAGATCCATACGTCTTCCACACTATTCTGAGCATCAATGCAGTTGCACATGGCTTGGACTCTTATATCACCAAGCAATGTTTGACTGCAGAAACAATAGATGAATGTCACATCGTCCAAGCTGAGCTTCTCCTGGAAATATTACAGCAGAGTGAATTAACACTTAATAATACTGAAGATCCAAACTCGTTTGATCAAGAGGGTGCCTATGGCTATCACATCTGGAATTATAGAAAGATTGGTAAAGAATATGGCTATGTCAATGTAGGTAAATGGGAGAACAGCAAACTCCGCCTTGACAAAAAAAGCGTTGAATTTAAAATAGGAACCTTTCCTCCCGATTCTTTCTGCGATGAAGGAGTGTGTCTTGAAGTATGCTCATCGCAGTCTGCCATCTACGCAGCAAAATCTCTGCCAAAACCTTTACCAATAGAACACAATTTCAATACAGTTTATGGCATAGTTACTAGTTCCTTGAGCCTATTAGGAATCATTATCATTCTAGTCACAATGGTATATTTCATGATGTCTTTCCCTACAGCAGCCGGTACATCAGTTCTGGGATATATGATTCTAATTGGCTGCTTGATGTTATACGCTACCAATTTTGCTTTCATTTTCCAGCCTACTGTAGGGACATGCGCTGTCAGAAGGTTCCTCATGGGGGTTGCGTATGCTATAATATTTGCTGCTATGCTGGTAAAAGTCATCCATACCTGGAGAGTAATAAACTACACCAGTACACGAGACGAGCCCGATAACCTTGCAAAACCTGGAGGCCTCTTGCTTCTCGCCTCATCACTCGTTCTAGTTCAAGTTGTTCTTGGTGCTGCATGGCTTATTCTATACCCTCCGGGAATTGACCTCGAGAGTGACATGTGGCGCTGTACTCCAACCGAACACTTCGAAGCAGAACTGGTCATATCTCTCGTGTACGTAATGGTGCTCATAGCTGCCACTATTCTCTTCTGCTTTGAGACGTGGCATGCTGATGAAAACTCGAGAGAAACAAGGTGGATATTACTGGCTTCTCTCTTCACTACAATTACTTGGGTCATATGGACAGTGGTAGCGACTAAAGCGACTCGTCACTTCCGAGACCCGGCAATTGTGATTGGCAATTTGGTCTCAGCAACCGTTGTGATGCTATTCTTATATGCGAGAAAAATGTACCTGTACAGTCAATTAAGCAGAGATGTGAAAGATTTAGAAATGAGATCTCATTACACGGCTGCAACATCGCTTTACAATGCTTCTCTCAGTGCCCATACGCAAAAATTAGCGGAAGGTTTGCCAAGGGCAGGAACTATTGACCTAACAGCAGGCATGCCAAACAGGCAATTTGTAGGTAGGTCCTCTCTGGTGCATTTTGTTGTAAGTTCTTTTTGGAGCTCTGAGATTAATTCATATAAAATTATTTCCCTCTTTCCCACTTCTGTGTAGTATATCTACATTAACTTTTTGTTCTCTATTTTAGGATTAATACAAATTATTATAATCTTTCAGTTATGTAGAAATTGAAAGCTTTACGAGATGTTTCCCTAATACTTTTCAGAAGTAAAATTTTAAAAGCCTATGCAAATAATTTACTTTTCAGTCTACAATTCAATGATAAGGCATAATTGCAATAATAAAATATATATAGAGGCACTTGAAATAACTGATATATTAAGTGATTATTATAATTTGTCAGCCAACATATTATAAAATAATCACTTACTTTACCAATATACTGTGCACTTATACTTAAAAAAGTTGACTATTATTAATATGCACCAATAAGTTTAAAGTACTGTTGTATATTTTTTGTGTGAGCTATCAAGGTGCATTACTTGATAATATTAACACTAACTATATTATTTCCATTTCACTTGAATTTCACATTGCTTGCATTCTCTGGTGTGAATTTCCAACTGTATCTCTTGGATGTGGTTCTCCTTTCCATCGACCCTGTCGCCTTAATTCACTGATTTCCTCCTGGTGATGTAATGGTTATGGGACTCTCTTGAACAACCTGCAGTAGTGGGAAATACTGTACGTCTTCAACATCACAATGGGCCAATTGTAGGAAGGGTTCTTGGCCCTCCACATCCACTGATACCTATGAAAGGCAGAGGCCACATGATACCAATAGGTAGTGCGCGTCAACTGGTATCAAATGGTCTGCCTCGCCCTTTGTTTGTTCCTAAGGGCATGGGCATACCACCTGAGGCTTTACTTCCTCCTGGCGCTAGAAAAAAATAAACTTTTTCAGCCAGCATCTGTCAGATCTTTCTGGTAACTAAAGGACATTTGGTGTTTAGTTCTTATGTATGAGACAATGACTTCGCCAAACTGAGACCTATACTTCCTCAACTGGGTTATGATAAACCTCTAAGTTTCTGAGTCACTCATATTTACATCCATTTTTTCATGTTCTGACAGATAACTGTATTTGGGGACAGAGTACGTTCAAAGAATTTATAATACTGGCTGTATAATTGCCCAATTTAATACCTTCTATAAATGTAAGCTACTATACTCAATTTCAAAATTCCTCATTCCTAAAATATGAGTGACATGAAAGATGGACAAGACTTGAAGATATATATGTTTGATTGAAATACAGTAACTTCTTTTTCTAATATTTAACGATATCAACATATGCTGTTCATATATGCATACATTATTACTATACACGGATATTATTAGAGTGATTACTTAACAACCATTAAACTTTTCAGGTGACCAAGAGGTAAGTTTCAGAACAGTAACCTTACCACCAGAAACTCCCCAAAGTCGTCGATCATCTCGCCGGTCCACTACACCTTCTAGGCATTCACTTAGGCTCTCCCTCTCTGATGAGCTACCTGAGGATCTCACATTTGATGTATTTGAATCCTCCGAAGAAGAGTTTCCCGTTGATGCTCATAATTTGAGCGACAATGACGACTTGGAAGGAGCAGCGGGAGGCTCCATAGAAGGGAACCGTAGCATTGGATCGGAAAGAAGGTTACCCTCTATAAGAAGAGTTGGCTCCAGGCAGATGTTGGTTTTCCTTACAGATGGAAATACTATTGGTAAGCATATTTTTTTGTGTCACTATTAATTTCCACTATGGAGAAAGGAGGAGATTCTTGCTCAAGTACCCTGTGGATGACCCAAGCAGTGATGGGGTGCAATTGTGGCAACCTGAGGTGTGCTTAGTTCTAATAAATTTGCGCACTTTGACTCGGCCATCCCCCTTACTAGGAAGATTGCAGCCACTGCTATATAAAGCTACAATAATGTAGATGGAATGAAAAGGTAGAAAAAGAGGAAGAAGAGAATAAAGACGATACAAGTATGCTACAAATCTCAGTTACAAGGAGAGGCTGAGGGAGTTTGACTTGCCATCACTCGAAGTGTCAATGAAGAGGAGGGGATATGGTAACAGTTTTTAAACTCCTTCATGACATAGAGAATATGGAGCAATATTTTATGGGCCGCTCTAGAACTATAGGCCATCGGCTGAAACTTGCAATAAAATTTCTTTGCAGGATGTAAGAAAGTACTTTTTAAAGTAAGAATAGTTTATAATTGGAATTTGCTAAGCACTAAACACGTAGCAAATACTTTGTGATGGTTTAGAGTCTAGACAAATGGAATGACTGTAAGATATGAGTGAAGTGTTGTGAATGCAGGTGATGCTAAACATCTTGAGATGGTATAGACTTTAGACATATGGAATGACTGTAAGATACAAAATTAATAATATATTAGGAAAGATAAGGATGTCAGAAAGTCCTAGGATTGACTTGGTCTATATTTATATAAATTTTTGGTTCATTGCCAAAAATATGAAAAGGATATAAGAAAAATTTAAGACAATTTATAATATAACCAGTGATAAAAACCAAGGGGAAGAGATCATCAGTAAGGGGAATGATTCTAGAAGGTTAAACATCATGTTATGATGGTAAGGAGTGGAGTAAATGTAGAGGGTGACTGGGGAGACATTTGCTATGGACATCCCCCCTGGTGCTGACTTCCCAACTGGAATGGGAACAGAAAAAGCTATAAAAAGGGAAATAAAAATATGGACATATCAAGTCTTGTAATCAGTTATGCACACAATGCTGGGAATAGTATTTATTCAATTATTTCTTTGTTCCTATATTAATTTCTTTCTTTCAGTTCTTCATATTTATTTTTATTTTTTTTTATTTCAGAAAGTTCTTTTTAGTCCAACCTAGACAGATAATGGATAATGTTAAGATAAGAATAGCTTGTAAATATTCTGTGTAAGATTTCTACTGAGTTTCGGATATTAAAAAAAATATTAGATGAGCAGAATGTGACTGTCACATAAATATATCTGGCCTGGGACAATTGGGCCATGCTGTTTTGGGGCTGTCTTTTGGGTGCCATCAATTTTGTAAAATATAGGCTGGATTAGGATAGGATTTCAACATATAAAACTTTTCTTAGCACCAGGACGTCTGTAACCAAATAGGTTGTCTTCAAAATGGGCTAGCGCCCAAACAGCTGGCACCAACATGGTTGCGCCAAAATGTACTAAACTCAAATACATTTTAACTTTGTGGTTGAAATATTTATAGAACACTGAAGGAATTAACACCTTAATAAATTTATTTTGTTTTCATTTGCAGGTGATGTGTCAAGAATTTAAATAAGTCATTGAAATAAAAAAAGTAGTGCAATTACTGCCACAAAGATAACGTGCTTTCTAAATCATTACCTTCAGTGACTAACATATAATTCCTTAAACAGACGACTAAACTGCAGTGCGTTGCTAAAGGAAATACAGAAAAAAGAGAACATTCTGAAAGAGGCAATGAATATTTTGTACATATGTGTATATTTGAAGTGTTCAAAGTATTTAGTGTGAATAGGGAAGCTTGTACATACAATTCAAATAAAAATTAAAATATAATACTTGATCTTCGATTTATAACCCTCATCTAGACAAAAATTTTACTTTTAACATAACCTCTGTTACGGAAGGTGCTCTACAAAGTGGGACCAAATATCGAAGGAACAGGCAATTACATCACAACAAGGAATTCCGAGCATAGGGCTCTTTCACGTAGGCAAAATTAGGTAATTACATCTACAAACAGCAGGAGAGACATACACACAAACTATGTTGAGCCCGCTTAGGGCACAAGCAGCAGAAAGAAAGGTGCTCTATAAGTTCGGGCCAAATCTTAGAGAAGCATATTAGATTATTCCTATGGTATTTGACGTGTTTTGAATGAATCTGACTTTACAACCGTCGGAAAATGTATGCTAACCTAAAATAACTTATAAAAACTGTAATTTACGACATATTTCCTATGGTGTTTGATGCCTCTGAATGAATGAGACCTTGATAACTTTCATAAATTTCTATATTTTTGGTTGGTTAGGTCTGGTTAAATAAGGATTTGTTAACATATATCTTCGGATGGTTTTCATGGTCACATTCATTCAAAATACATAAAAAAACATAAGAGAAATATAATGTTCACTTCCAAATTGACAAGGGTCCAATTGTAAAAATTGACCAAAACTACACTGGAAAACCATAAGGTTTATTATTAAGTAAGTGATGGCATGAAAATTTTTTTACTGTGAAATAATTCAGTGACCATTTTATTTTCATATATTTCATCAATAATTAGACAAGAAGACTATTTAAAGAGCCTAAACCCCTTACCAGCTTGTAGCTTTCAAATTTAGTTATCTCAAACAAAATTTAATATGAAAATGGGTTAGGATTAGGATTTGTTTTATGCCCTCCTTTCACACCCTCTGTAAGAAATCAGCATTACCATCACTTACTGAAATGTATTGTGCTGCTGTATAAACACCCTAATTCCCCTATTAAGGAATATAAGACTTCAAGTTTGGGTTAGATTAGGTTAATTGGGTTTGGTTAGGTACGGTCTGATTAAAGTGGGTTAGTTAGGTATTCACGGCTGCCTACCAATGTCGGCCCTAACACTAAAAAAAATTGAGATTTCCGAGAAAATATTTATCAGAATCATTCACAACACATTGAAACCTTCTAGAATAAAATGCTTAGTTAAAAAATTGGGAGGGTATTTATACCGAATATAGACCCAAATATGAATACCAAATTTGATTTAATGTTTGTTTGTTTGTTTGCTCCGGTTTTACGTCACAGACTCCCTTTTCTATCAAGGGCTAGGACGATTGCCTTACTGTGAAGGATTAGTTTTGGCAGATGTAATTGTTACCCTGAGTGAATGCCTTTGGTAACCTCTGACCGTGATGGGGCGCGAACCCTCCACCTGACGCCTCAAAGTCACGGACGCTACTGCTTGAGTCACGGTGACTACTCAAATTTGATCTAATCATAATTACAATAACACGAACATACCAAGTTGTTGTCTGCTATTTTGTGTCACTATTGATCCCAAATATAGAAGGTGGGCACAGACAGATTGGATTTGGGAAACAGGCTGGATTACGTTCCTAACTCCCCGCAGTGAGCTCAAATCCAGGTCTGTTGCTTTCCAGGTGGAGTGCTCTAATGAGTAATCATATTATTTTCCTAAATTTCCCGAGGGAGATAAAGTATGTGTCTAAAAAGCTAAGAGGAGTGATTGAGGTGTGTCTTGGATCAGCCATCCCCCATTACAAGGGGAAATGGGGCCACTGTATAGATATTAACAATATTACTAACGAAAGCTACACATACCTTTAGGAAGGAAAGCTGTTTCATAATGGCGATAACTCTCATTCACTTCCCTATCAGCCGTCTTTCCGTCACAAATTCACTTTACACTTTGACAGTTTTCTGTCAAACTCAACAAGTACACGTGACTGACTACTGCGTTGCATTCTTCTTCTTCTTCTTCTTCTCCAGGGTAGGACGCAAACTTCAACGTCTTTTTCAGTTTTGTGCAGGACACGAAACTTGATCAGCTCATAGGCCCAACTATACTACTACTACTAGGCCCTTCAGGCTAAATTGTTCAAATGACTTATATTACTAGCCCCTGCGATATGGTATATAAATTGATTACGTGTTCAGTGTCAAGCAACTTAATCTAAACGCAAAATTCGAAATGGGCAGAGAGAGAGAGAATGTACATATATATTCTGCCTGAGAGTATTCTACGGACAATAAACTCAAATTTAACTTTCACACTCAGAAGAAAACTACGGTTGCAATTTATAAATTCTCTGTACTTATCTCTGCACTACTTCTTTAATGTAATGTAAGCTAATAACTAAAATATACTTCCATAAATTGTTACTGGCTTGCTTATGCTTGCAAGAAAGAGCCATATGCTCGTAACTAGAGACTGAAATACTCGTATTTTTAGGAATAACACTTCATGGGTTATTGCTAAACAACTCTATTGTTCAGTTTTCCTACTAAACGCTACAGAAGTAAATCAAGACAATTTGAACGTGTCTGTTCATAATGTTACTACTCATCTGCTACTCATATTACTATTTATGAAACATGATAATCTTATCATGAAACTTTTTTTTTTTTTTTTTTTAAATTTTTGAGGGGGGATATTAGTTGGTAGCGGCAATTCTCATGAGAGCCCTGTGAGAAAGTTTGGGATCAGTAGTGAGTGTCCTTATAGACCTGGGGCTGTTCAGCTAGGGAGTACTGGGAAATACAATCAACAAGATGATTTGGTTTTACATCACGGACTCCTTTTCTGTTATAGGTAAGGGAGTTGCCTTCTTGTGAAGGACTTTGGCTTTTGACAAGTGTAACTGTTACCTTGAGTGAATGCCCTTAATCTTAGACTGTGGCGAACCTCAAACTCTCGACCTGACGAATCAAAGTCGCACGTGCTACCAACCCAGACATGGTGGCCACTCCTAAATAAAAATACTTACCTGTAAACACAGATATTATTCAACAAATATTATCCATGACTTGTGCCTAGCATAGTTATTCTTCTGTACTGTTCATATTGTATAATTTAATCCTTCTTTTGACGTAAATAAGTTCTAAGATAAACTCTGTGACTGTACACTGTCAAGGAGAAAGACAACTGAAATAATAATTTACCACTGTAAATAATAAAGTTGGTAATACTATTCTGAGACTGGAGATACTACAAAAGACTCCTGGTATCATAATTACACAGCCACACAAATTGTAAACTAAGAAAATTTGAGTAATCACAGGGGTTTTATTATATCAAATCAAAGACTCTTAACAGATGGTAAATAACAGTTGACTGACTGATAACTTTTCATAAATGTTATATCAAGAATAGTTTTTGAATATAATACAAACTGTATCCTAAGTAGGCCTAAAGTACGGAACAGCTACTTACAGAAATTAAATAATATTTCATATGTTCCACATGCAGTATAGAGTATCTGTTATAATTTTATTAGGGGTGTAGATGCCAAAAGGAAACCAGAAGGGACCCAAAATACAAAGCTATTTGGATGCCATTTTTTCTTCTTCTTGCTAAGCTTTATTGTGACCAAGAAAAAAATATCAGAAATGATAAAGATACTTTTAACATTGGATAAACTGATGGTGTAATATAAAAAAAAGTCTAAAGAAAAAGATTAAATATTTATTTCTTAACTCTTCAATACCTACAATGGAGATCATTAGAATCAAAATATAAGACAGAATATTCATTTGTTTCTACACACACACACACACATCACATTGGAAAAACTCACTAAGTATCATACACACAGTATATTGCTGATTCAGCAATAAAAAAAAAAAGACAATAGAGCAATATTTCTAGAGTGTACTTCGTAAATTGTGAAACAAGGAAGTAAAATTGTATCAAATAACATTCAAACAACAACCACCAAAAAAAAAAAAAAAAAAAAAAAGTTGCTAGTCGATGTAGTGTAATTACAGATGTTCTAATTGCACAAAATAATGAAGTGCCTGTTCTCGTAGGATAAATAAACAAACTATAGAAACACACTTAAATTAAATTGCAGCCATAATAGCAGTGATACCTGATCGATCTCTAACACTTCCCAAACTCTGCAAAATGAAAATGTGTAGCATATTGTGAGTTTGCAAGAACAAATAGAAACCACCATAAGTTTATGAAATAGAGAAAAGACAATCTAGTAACTGCTCTCACACCTGCAATCTGTTTCTAAATTTCCTTCCATAATGTTCGTATTTGTAATCCAAGAAAAAAAAAATCATACTGAGAAATACTCTAAGATTAAACATAAGTTAGCAAAAGGAACATAACACCAACGGGTCTACATATTTTCAAAAAATATAAATATGAATTATATAGACCCCCCTAAAAACAATAGCAAGTTGTTAACAAAGACAATAAGGATTGTCTTCCAAACAACCCAGCACCAAGAAATTAAAATTCTTTGGCCAATTAGGACTTATAAGAAACATACAATTTATATTAACTCAACATAACCATTTCTTCACCAAAACAGTTGGAGTGACTATTTTGCAGCATACTTCTCAATTTTTCTATGGACAATAGTCTAAGGGGGACAATTATCAGGGGGCAGTTTTTTTTGACATCCCTCTGGATATCAATGTCTCTAGTGGAATGGAACTCAATGACTTCATCCCTCCACTCTATCTCGGCTTAATTCCTAGAACACTTGATTTTCCCCTATATATTATCTTCATTAACCTGGTCTTTTACTGTTAAGATATACAGACTTGCAAAGCCAGCTATATACTGCTCTCTCCACTAATCCAACACATTGCGCTAACTCTCATCTCTCATTCTATGGAACCACGTAAATTCATATTCTAAGGCACTTTACCTGCATAACTCAACTTTTTGTCACCTATGTATGATGCATAATGTACACAACTGTACAGTACAGCAGAGGAAATTGTAAATTGTTGCCTTATACAACCTAGTCTTTTTCTGCTTTGAAGTTATCGAATTGTTACACGTTCAACTCCACACCTCCGGAACCTCTCATCCTCTCTCAATCTATAATCCATTTCCATATCCTATTTAATACCTCCTTTATACTTATTCCCAAACATTTAAAATTTTCAATATCAAAAGAGTCAATAAATCCAGGGATGAGGTTCTCAGAGTAAACTCGATCCAGAACCCCTGGGTGTATGCTTTTACTCCACCCCTTACAAGGGGAACACCAATCCCTTCAGTGCAATACCATAAGGTTTTTTCTATGTTGCCCACATCATCATTACTAATGGAGTTCCTCACATTATTTCAAGTTATTTCAGAGCTTATGCTTTTCGTACTTCCAATCTAACATTGCATTTTCACCAATGAATATTCAAATTAAACATATGATGACACAACATATCTATATGCTCACACCATTCACCTTTTTCCTACCTACGCATCAACATGCCATTCTATATTTGCGTAAATATGAGTTTACGACAAACCCTTCAAGGTGATTATATAATTCTTTGTGATTTTTTCAACTTTGTCTAAATCCACACAATTTGATTTCTACTAATGTGTCAGTGAGATAAATCAATATTCTCATCAAAACTTGCCCATGCATGTTGCCCGGTATACTTCATAAAAATTATTATTCTTTTGTAATGCATTTTCCTATATAAGCTAACAGTATAATTACATTTACAACAAAAAACCAGTGAAGTAAATAATAATAATATAATATATAAATAATAACTATATGATCCTCGTTTTATGCGTCCCCATTAGTCCCTATCATGAAGGTGGACATACAGAGAATATAGCTGGGGAATTAAGGATGGATGGCTTTCCTAACACCCCACAGTGGGCTAAATCACACGTCTGACAACTCCCTCATCAAGTATTTTAACCATTTGGCTACCATGGTCCCTAAATAATAATACTATTACTAAGAATTTTTAAAAGTAAAATAATAATAATTAATATTTTCGTATAATTAATAGTGTATCCTGTACAAGCTCCCACAGTGGCTGAAACCAAAATACACTGGGGGTAGCATTGTTTCATTTTATCTTGCCCATCCTCATCTCTTGTCAATAGTTGTTAGCAAAATAAATTTAAGGATGGAGAAAGTATCACTAGTCTCTTCCCTATGCCATCAAGCCATACATAAAGAGTACAAAGGGAGTCCCCATTTTACGTCAGGTTTTGTTCCTGACAGCTGACTTAAACCAGATTTAGATGCAAGTCGAAAAACACCTAAATTCGAACCTAGGTCCCCTACCAATGTTAAAAATAAATCATCTAAAACATAGGAAAATAATCTAAGCTCTTAATCTAATACATAAATATAGTTAAAGTACATATACTATACAGTATTGCTTACCATTACTACTGTGGTTGGTTTGCATCTGGGTGACTGGTATGTTGAGAATTGATTTATTAAATTTATTTATATTTTTATTGGTCTCTGATGTACCGGTGGAACGATTTAACTCAGAATTACTTAAAACGGTGACCCCCTATATAATAAAATATAGTAACAGTTTTGGTTGAGCTGATGAAATGGGTACCCTGAAGGATATGCACAACTGCTACATTTTAATATAATTATAGTCCTGAAAATTAAACTAAGCTTCAGTATTGCTAGAAATACTTTGAATCAAGGATAATTTTGGTTGAGATTAAAATTCTGTGCAAATGGAATGCATCTTGCTAATGCCAAGACAGTTGTCCTTTATCTTACACGATTTTAAATAGTGCACAAGAAAATATAAAAATAATCCAGAAACTTATTTCCTATAAAATATAGTATAACAACCACAATAAAGTTTCTACAATTACATAAATCTTTAGGTAAACTGCAAGTACAATACAGTAATCTAGGCAAAATTTAGAGTATACAGAAGGTTGGGAATAGATTATATGCAAAGCATAGACACATTTAAATAATGGTATTGAACACTGGCGATATTTTACTTACATCAGGAGTGGTGGAACCGATTGACAGTGTAAGATGAGACATATATTAATGTATACAAGAGGTTGTGGATATATCATATTCAAAGTATAGACACATTTAAATAATGATTTTGAACACAGGCGATTTTTTTAAGTGGGGAGTGATGGAACCAATTGGTACAGTAAGATAAGTGAGAACTGTCTTTAGAATATTTCAACCCTTCTAATACTCCACATATACATAAGGCTTTTCACAATGTCATAGCCAGAGTTCTAAGAAGTGCAACAAGAGGTTAGGACACAGAGCTCACAGTATAAGGTGGGGCTATAATTTAAGCTCAAATTCCACATTTAATATGAGATGTACTTTAAGTTGACACAGAAATTGTGCCTGAATAATAAAGCAGATAAAAATATAAACATATAAATAAATAAATAAAAAAAAAAAGACTAATACAAAACATGACCACTACTTTTATGCTTTTCAATTACCCACCCTTGACACAAACAGATTTTTATGACATTTTTCTCTGAATTCATTAATTAATACTAAAAACTTGCAGCTATTTATTTGTGCATTTCTTAAGTACTCTTAAGATAATTAAAAATTCTCATTACAATGAAGAGCTGTAAGATCATATTTTTTTTTTTAATTTCTTTTTTTTTAATATTACAAACAAATACGAATCACATATATGAGCCTATTCCCTCTAGCATCACAGTCTGCTTACTTATCATTAAATATATTAAAATAAATAAATAAAACATGTTACTTAATTAGTGTAGCCATATAGAACTTGTATGATCTATATAAAGAAGTCTGATGCTAAACCTTTTAGTAACCTCAGTGTAAAATTTTTGCATCTATTTCAGATTTACTACCAATTTACCATTATGAATGTTTTCCTGTCTGTTTTATACACACATACATGAATGTGTTCCATTTTTTCTTGGCGCAATAACTGTCTATAAAAAAAATAAATTACTTGAATCCCTCAACACATAATACTGAATGGCATTGAATTACATAAAGGGATCATACATGAGTGGCATCAGTTGAATGAACAATGTAGATTTGTTTTTAACACAGCAATATGAATATTTATGAAAACATTTAGAGCATTAATTCTAAAGTTCTGTTACAGTATCCCCATACAATGAAGTGGTAAAAGTAATGCTGCTAATTATTTTCACAATATATATATATGACACTGAAGTAGTAAAACTAATAATAAAATTAATCTTCTCCTTACTTAACAGAACCCGAAGGTCGTTTTTTTTTTCAAGAACAACGCTGATACAAAGCTTACTGAAAACATTACACATTACACATAAGTGAAAAATTTTAAGACTCAAACACTGAGAATCGATGACATTCACGCATTTGACTTATTTGATACACTTGGAAAACTTTCACAAGTCCTTGGAGTCAGTGATGGAAGATGGGGAAGAGGTGGGGGAGGATGCAGAGGTGGTGCACTCGCGGGAGAATTATCACTGTGTTGTCTATGCATGTGCGTTGCCAGGGAATATTTATTTTTGAAGTCTTTACCACACACAGTACACGTAGCATGTTCCATGTTGGAGTGAACCATTCTAACGTGCCGGTTCAAATTATAAGAGGTAATGGGTTTATGGCACTGAGGACATGACACATAACCATCATTACCGGCCAAAGGCCTCCTCCATGGTACTCCAGTGGCACAACCACCTAAGCCTCCGGGTAATGCTCCAATGCCTGTAGCATCAAGATAACTGGTGCCAAGTACCCCCGAGATGCCAATATCAGACGCAGAGCTGCCGTAGTCGAAGGCACGCAGTAGGTCCATGCCTGATTATGAGAAAAAATTGTATGTTAGAAACTTCTGCAACTGTTTACACTATTATAAGCTAACATTAAACCTAAAAGATGCCTTTGAACTTGTACTAATATGTTCTGATAAGTGTAAATTATATCTAGAAGAAGCCCTTAAACATGTACTAACATATTTTAATAAGTGGAAATTTATTGCTCTGCCATGAGAAACTACATAGGCCAAATGCCAAATAAAACTTCATCAACTTATATTCATGTACATTTTAAGGACAGGTGATCAAGATTTTCTATTGGTATATCTATATATGACCTAAACACCTCATGGAAAAATAAGTGACACAAAATAAAATTTCATTTGATAAAATTACTCAATAAAACATACACCACCATATACATGTAGCACAGCGATAGACAATTACGAGAGAAACAATAATTTTGTCATGCAAATCTTATCTCTTAGGCATTTCACATTGGATGGTCTTCAGAACCAATTTTGCAATGAAAGGATACAGACACCAAACAAGTGATGCCATGGCTACTCTAAATAGGCTATTGTGATTAAATGAATATAGAAGGTATTAGTACAACAATTACAATATTCGCCAATTTCCTGCAATAATTCTATCAATATATTAAGGATAACAGAAACTTGGCCACAGTATGTGAAACAGTATGAAAATGTTAAGGAAACACATCAAAGCATAGAAGGAGAAATAGCGGGCGACGATGGCGCTGAAGGCGGCTGGAGGGCGGTGTGGGTGCAAGGGCGTACCTTTGCCTTGGTGATTACGGTGAAAATGGGCGTGGATCGGCTGCCGTCTGAGGAGTGGACTTGGGTTGATGTTCTTCTAAATGGGTGTGGTACCAGAGGTTGGAGGAACTTTGGGTTGGTGAGGAAAATGCTTGAGCAGATCCTAGAGGGGTGTCTGGGAGTTGCTGGGATGTTGAAGGCTGGAAGTAGGTGGGCGAGGGTGGTCTAGGGTGATGCTGAGCAGAATGAAGCCCACTTGAAGATATGGATGTTGAGGAGGTAGCAAAAGATGACACAGACTGGTTCAAGGGCGTTGTGGTGATGTGAACATTGCGGGGATGATACCTGGCTTGGTGAACGCTCAAGCTGTGTTTATTTTTAAACAGTTTGGCACAAAGTGGACAACGCACTTCTAAAGAGTCATGGGTACGTTTGAGATGTAGAGACAGGTAAGATAATTGCACTCTTTTGCTGCAAACAGGGCAAGGAACTACACAAGCGTCATCACCACCTCCTACATTTGGACCTCCTCCAACTCCTCCTCCTCCTCCTCCACACATACCGATGTTTGTTACACCAACACCACCCCCACCACCTCCAACGCCAACACTACCCCCCACAATTCCTTCTAGACGCATCAACAGATCTGGAACAGAAAATAAAAACCAAATCTCTAATAATTCTTCTGAGTAAGTTGCATGACTACAAATATCATAGAATAAGTATATTGAGTAAACGCCATATAAAAGTATTACTTAAACTGCAGTACATGTCATAACCTAAATACAAAAACATGTCCTATATTCTCAAATAGTCATTTCTACAGTTTTCAAAACAGATAACTACTACACCTCTTGAGGTAAGAAATATAGCTGCAGTACGATTATAAACCATCAGATACCTTGAGTACATTCTGATTTACACTGAAAAATTCATGTTACTGAAGCTCCCCTACTTACGAACAACCGAGTTATGAACATTCACAGATACGAACAAAAGCCTACCCAATATCTACTCATGTATGTTATACTGTCCTGTACTGCATTATTACATTATCATTACTCTATTAAAATTCATTATTACTGCACACTTTATGTTTTATGCAGTGGTTAATAAGCATTTGAGAGGACTGTAATTATTACATGAGGTGTCAGGACCCATTGTTTCAGATAAGGCCACTGAAGAGTGATAGAGATTCTTCTTCCAAAGGCGAAGACCAAGAAATTCCACTTCCAGAAAGGTCCAAATATCTTTTTCCAAGGTGTGATAAAAATTAAATGGTAGGAAAGGTATCTCTGGATATTTCAGATGTTGGTAATGCACCAGTGTTGCACACCAAGTACAAAACAATCTTTGCTCATGACAGTGTTCTGGAAAAGTGTCTTCAGCTCACTTTTCAAGGCAAAAGGTACGTTATTGTTAAATAAATTTTATGAGAAGAGCTATTAAGTCTTTGGGAGAAGAATCTCTCTATAACTCTCTTCAACAGGGATATCTGACACAAAGGATCCTGGAACCCTGTGTAATAATTGCAGTCCTCTCTGGTGCTTAACAAACACATATACAGTACAGTACATACAAAATATCAACTTATGAACATATTAAAATTCATCAATACTGTAAACTTTGTGTTTTATGTAGTAGTTCAGTGTCTTTAACCTATATACTGTAGAGTACTGCATATGTAAGTGCTGTATAGTATGCTTTACCTAAACACAACTTATGAACAATTCTACTTGTGAACAGATTTCTGGAATCTATCTCGTTCGTAAGTTTGTGAGTGTCTTTATATAACTCTTCTCAAACACAGAAAATAAAGGTAAAAAAAAAAACTAATGGGAAAGTTTAAAAAAACATCATTGATGTCCATCAAATAATATAAAATATCTCATAGTATATGCAAGAAGGTACATGGAGAAAGATCAGAAAAAAATGATTACAATCCATAAGAAGGTCAATGAATTCAATGAATGCCTCAAGCATCTAACAAAACAAAAATGTGAAAAGAGCTATAATACTTCAAGTAGGTCAAAAACAAGAACCATAAAAGAGAGTTCAATGACTGCAAGAAACGAAATTTCGTATTTGAAAGAGGTTCACTGCTTAACCTCTTCACCAGCATTTACTAGAAAGGACGAGATGTTGTAAGAGGGGATGGTAGATGCATGATTAACATGAAAATATTCGTTTCTACCTTTGGAAGGTAATGTGCAATTTTATATGGTAACTATTTGACGTGATATTTCGTCCTTGCCAAAAATGTCACAGTGGCAAAAACAAAATATTCTGTCGTTGCCAGGGAAGAGGTTACTGAATATTTTATGTTTTCATGTGCATAGATATAAATACCATACATACCCATATACAGACCTAAATCAATGATGTTTATTCAATCTTAATAACTTCATGCATTTCTATACAGATTTCTTGCATACCCGTATCAAAAGGAAGGCAAACACAAAATAAACAATAACAAATTTATTAATGTTAACAAAGTATATCACAGTAGTTTCTCTAATTACAAACATTAATGCAAATTCAAAATGCAAGAGGAAATATGAAAAATACAGCTATAATATACTCAACTATGAGTGCGCGCATTCAGCGGTGTTAAGTGAATGGACAAATAATGTCACTCAATATCATAACTCTTAATGCTCACTTCTATAGTATGAAATATAAAAAGATTTATATAATATTGATCCAAAATACCTCCTAATAAAAAATATTAAAACTCAACATTTCTACTGTACATTAATAACAAAATGTATACCAACACTGCATATAAATTCTTACATCGTTTCTGTACAACAGAATTCTTTTGCAACCAAGACAGAACTTTAGCAAAAAAATAAAGTACGAAAGGTTGGACTGTGAACTTTAGTAATCAAAAGTTGGAAAGGCTGGACTGAGAAGATTTGTAAACAAAACTACAAAAGGCTGGACTAAAAGTTGCACATTAAGATATTCTTTTCAATCTAGTTTTTTCTTCTGTTAAATTATATCAGTTACATACCATTTATCCTCAAGTAATCTACACATAATCAAATAAACTGCACTACATTCGCATGTACACAACTGCATGTTAGCATTAACTTAAGTCTTGAGCTTTAAAAACATATGAGAGATATTAACTAGTTATCTGAAAATAAAATAATCAACCTTTGAATTTACACTAATTTTAAGAATTTCGCTACACACTATGAGAAAACTCACACACCTCATTCAATTGCCAAGTTACAATACACTCAAAGTACAGATAAAATTCTGATACAATACATCAATTATACAAAAACTTCAAACTTCTATTGCAACATCACAACTTTTAAAACCTCTGGCAACCCAAATATACTTATTATTAAAGTAAATTGCGAGGTACAGAATAAATTAATGATTAATTTTCTTAATTTGAAAAGATTTGTCTTGGCAAACAATATTCTAGCTAGTTTGGTGTATATATATATATATATATATATATATATATATATATATATATATATATATATATATATATATATATATATATATATATATATATATATATATATATATATATATATATATATATATATGCCATTTTCCTCTTATAAGGGGAGTGGCTGAGTCAAGACAATATACTTTGACTCTTTGGGAAGAGAAAATACAGAAGAGGGGATTCACAATCCCCTCGCTCCACCCCATTAAGTTGACTCCTACTACATGCAGGGGAACATGGAAGAAGTATTCCAACTCCCTCCCTCAGGGGTTTATATATATATATATATATATATATATATATATATATATATATATATATATATATATATATATATATATATATATATATAGTCTAACCTCCAGTTACGAATGCTCCCAACCACGAACAAATAGACAGTTTATGAGCAAATTTCGAATCGGCACCCGAACAATTCTTCGAGGTACAAATGCACATCCACCCGGGTGACCACATGTTTGATCTCAGTTTCTGCATTGGTGCGTGCACAGTGATGATCGCTCATTGTACTTTTGTTGTAAATTTTCAGATTTTTTGCTTTATACTTTAAGTTAGCCCTCATTATGGGTCCCAAGATAGTGAAAAGTGTCAGTGATAGAGACATTAAAAAGCTTAAATGAATTACTTTGGAAATGAAGAGAGAAATAATAGCTAAACATGAGATCATTGTTCGTGTTTCTGATCTCTCCAAACAGTAGGACATGGCAAAATCGACCATCTGTACTGTTTTAAAGAGGCCTTACAGGCAGTTGACGTGGCTAAAGGAGTGACTATATTAACAAAACATAGGTCACAAGTAATAGAAGCGGTAGAAAAATTATTGTTAATTTGGATAACTGAAAAAGAGCTAGCTGGAGAATAGTTTTAGCAAGGCTATAATATGCACAAAGGCTCTACAGTTACACCATGATTTAGTAGTGAAAACTCTGAGTGCTAGTGGTGCTAAAATTGACGAATTTAAAGAAAGTAGAGGCTGGTTTGAAACATTTTGTTGACGAACTGGAATTCAAAGTGTTGTTAGGTATGGAGAGGCAGCTAGTTCAAACCAAAAGGCAGTGGATGCCTATGAGGTGGCATTTGGTATATTTATAGAAGGCGAAGGTTATGTCTTGCAGCAAGTTTTTAACTGATGAAACAGGACTGTTTGGGGAAAAAATGCCTAGAAGGACCTACATAACCCAAGAGGAGAAAGCACTGCCTAACCATAAACCAATGAAGGACAGGCTTACACTTTTATTGTTTGCTAATATGCAGGTGGGGATTGCAAGATTAAGCCTCTTTTAGTTTACCACTCTGAAATCTGTGTGTTTTTAAGCGTAATAATGTGTTGAAGGCTAAACTTCCATTAATGTGGAGGTCGAATAGTAAGACTTGGGTAATGCGTATCCTTTTTATAGAATGACTGACTGAAGTTTTTTTGCCAGTTGTCAAGAAATATCGTAAGGAAAAAGGTTTGCCTTTTAAGTTTCTTCTGGCAATGCCCACTTCTGCCTATCCTCCAGCTTTGGAAGACCTTGATATCAAATAAAAGTAAAATTTCTGCCTCCTGACACCACTCCTCTCCTCCAGCCCATGGACCAGCAAGTAATTTCTAATTTTAAGAAACTGTATATGAAGGGCCTTTTTCCATGTGTTTTCTAGGTAACCAACAACACAGATTTGACCCTGTATGATTCTGGAAAGATCTCTTCCAAATCCTCCACAGCATACACCTCATTGACAAGGCATGGAAGGAGGTCTCTTACCGCACATTGCAGTCAGCCTGGAGGAATCTATAGCCAGGGTGTGTGGCTGATAGAGGCTTCGAGAGTTTCAAAGAGGAGACAGCTGTTAATGAAGTAAACGAGATTGTGGCCATGGGCAAAAACTTGGGCTTGGAAGGAGGATATGGAAGAGCTGGTGGAGGACCACAGGCAAGAACTCACCACAGAAGAACTTCTCGAGTTGCAACGTGACCAGGTGAACACTATCCAGGAGGAGCAATCAGTGGAAGAGGAGGGAGGGTAAAGGCTTCAAGTGATAACAAAATAAATTTTTAGTAAGTAAAGTGATGTGCAGGCTTTCATTGAGAGGCATCACCCCAACAAAACTATGACAAACAGAGCAGTGAACATTATAAAGGACAATGTTATGTCCCATTTCCAAAAAATTCTTCAACAAAGAAAAAGACAAAATTCTCTGGATCGTTTTCTTGTGCCAATACCAGCCAGCGACCCACTTTGCAAGAGAGAACAAAGAAAGAAAAAACTAGAAATACCTGTACACTTGCTCAGCATTTTTAAAGAAGGGGACTCTCCTTTAAAGGAGTAGTCCTCCTCCTCCCCCCTCCACCATCCATGTGTGCCAGCAAATATTAACCACAAAGGTAAAGTACAATACAAATATCATGTTTAATTTTAGTATTAGAGTACTGCATTTTTCTATATTAAGGTTAGTTTTCCATCCATTCTATATTTTTGCCACATATAAACCCATAAAAAATAAATGTATGTTTCTGGGGTTGGAGAAGGGATTAATTGGATTTACATTAATGTCAATGGGAAATATTGTTTCCTGTTACGAACATAACATTCCAATGTGTGAATGGGGTTAAGGAACGGATTAAGTTCATGACCAGAGGTTCCACTGTGTGTGTCTATATATATATATATATATATATATATATATATATATATATATATATATATATATATATATATATATATATATATATATATATATATATATATATATATATATATATATATATATATATATATATATATATATATATATATATATATATATATATATATATATATATATATACAGTGCTCCCTCGTTTATCGCGAGGGGTCGGTTTCAGGACCAGCCGTGAAGGGTGAAAATGCACGAAGTAGGAGCACCATATTTATTACAGGTATTTTACATTTATTTTTACCTTTACTGTATAAACCCTCCCTGCACTGTAGCAACTCACCCTTACTTTATTAATAACAGCACACAAGCGTAAATTTATATGAACGTGATATGAAGATTGAAAAAAGCATTAAGAACAGACAGCAAATAAACTTTTGATATAATATCGTCAGGGATATAGCGTGTAGAGAATATATATATTTCATTAAAGTTTCCCATGTACAGTATGATATACGTTTTCTTTGTAACGAATTGTATACGTTTTCGTTTTGTCTCAGCTGACTTTGTTTACGTTAAGATTTCGTGCAGCATGGTCGATATTTAAAGAAGATAGAATAATGTTTAGAGCCAAGGAATATTAATAATACTATAATCTTGAAAATTAGATAAACCCTGAATAATGATAAGCATCAGCTGATACGGAAGCGGAAAAATGTTTTGGTTAGAGGTTCGTTCTCCCACATCCTCCTCCTCTTCTACTGCTTAATGCAATCGAATATTATGAAGAGAACTGAAAAAAAGCATTAAGAACAAACAGCAAACAAACTTGCTATATAATATTGTCAGGGAAATAACGTGCGAGGCTGCATCAGCTGATACAGAGGCGCCAAAACGTTTGCTGATAGAGGTTTGTTCTCCCGCATCCTCCTCCTCTTCTACCATTTATACGATAGAATATTATAAAGAAATTTGAAAAAAAGCATTAAGAACAAACAGCAAACAAACTTTCGATGTAATGTCATCAGGGAAATAGCGTGTAGAGAATATATATATTTTATTTAAGTTTCCCATGTACAGTACGATATACATTTTCTTTGTAACGCATTGTATAGTTTTCTATTTGTCTCAGCTGACTTTGTTTACGTCAAGATTTCGTGCAGCATGGTTGATATGTAAAGATGATAGAATAATGTTTAGAACCAAGGAATATTAATAATACTATAATCTTGAAAATTAAATAAACCCCAAATAGGGTGAGTAAATAAATATTTTATGAGTAAAATATTGTGCCTGAATAGTGATAAGCATCAGCTGATACAGAAGCGGCAAAAGATTTTGGTTAGAGGTTCTCCTCCTCTTCTACCGCTTAATGCAATCGAATATTATGAAGAGAACTGAAAAAAGCATTAAGAAGAAACAGCAAACAAACTTGCGATATAATATCGTCAGGGAAATTGCGTGCGAGGGTGCATCAGCTGATACGGAGGCGGCAAAATGCTTGCATCCTCGTACTCAAAAATAGCATATACGCAGAAAATCTGGAATACAAAATACATATGCTCGCCAAAAAAATCTGTGAAGCACTGAATTCACGGTAGATGAATAGCGATATAGTGAGGAATTTCTGTGTATATATATATATATATATATATATATATATATATATATATATATATATATATATATATATATATATATATATATATATATATATATATATATATATATATATATATATATATATATATATATATATATAGCTGAACCTCCACATACGACTGCATCAAACCACGAACAAAGTGACCTACGACAAGGAATTGTGAACAAATTTTGAATTGACATCCAAACATTTCTCGAGGTACAAACACACATACACATGCACATCCGGCCAGGCGACAAAGTTTTTGCTCTAGTTCTGCTTTGGTGCACGCACTATGAAGATCGATCATTCTTTCATTGTAGATTTTCAGATATTTTGCTTTTTACTTTAATTTAGCCCTCATTATGGCTCCCAAGAAAGTGAAAAGTGTCAGTCATAGTAACAATAAAAAACCCTAAATGTATTACTGCGGACACGAAGAAAGAAATAATAGCTAAACATGAAAACAATGTTTGTGTTCTGATTTTGCCAAGCAGTATGACATGGCAAAATCTACCATCTGTACTATTTAAAGAATAAAGAGGCCCTAAAGGCAGCTGACGAGGCTAAATGAGTGACTAGATTAACGAAGCATAGGTCTCATGTAATAGAAGAGGTAGAAAAATTATTGTTAATTTGGAATGATGTGTAAGCTTTCATTGAGAGGCAAAACCCTAACAAAACTGTGACCAACAGAGCAGTGAACATTCTAAATTACAATGTGATGTCCCAGTTCCAAATATTTCTTCAACAAAGAAAAAGACAAAGTTCTCTGGATTATTTTCTTGTGCAAACACCAGCCAGGGAACCACCTTGCAAAAGAAAACAATGAGAGAAAACACAAGAAATACCTGTACAGTTACCTGATGTTATTATGGAAGGGGCTCCTCCTCTTCCTCCTCCACTATGTGTGCCAGCAACTATCAACCACAAAGGTAAAGTGCAATACAATTATCATGTTTTACTTTAGTATTAGAATTTTTCTATAATTAAGGTTATTTCAATTTTATATTTTTACCACATATAAACCCATAAAAAATAAATAGATATACGTATCTGGGGCTTGGGAATGGATTAATTGGAATTACATTAATTTCAATGGGAAAAATTGTTCCCTGTTACGAACATTTTGATTTGCGAATGGGGTTAAGAAATGGTCAAGTTCTGACAAGAGGTTCCACTGTTTATATATATATATATATATATATATATATATATATATATATATATATTATATATATATATATATATATATATATATATATATATATATATATATATATATATATATATATGTGGGTCCTCAGCTTACGCTGTCCTCATGGTAAAATGTTTTATGGTTACAACGCATCTCTCATAAATCATTTTGCTGTACTTTTTATCATTTTTGGAATGAATTATGTCTCCCAAGCATAAAACATATTCTTTTGATGGCAGCGCTTTGAAAAGAAGGAAGGCCATCACCATGGAAGTGAAATTAGATATAGTGAAATGCATGGAAAAGAGAAAAACTTTACTACTGCATTATTATAGGTGCTTATTTAGGAGTGTTCCGACTTACACTGATATTCAGATTACATCATATTTTAGGAACAGAACCCTTGACGTAAATTGAGGACCCCCTGTATATATATATATATATATATATATATATATATATATATATATATATATATATATATATATATATATATATATATACAGTGTTCCCCCGGTTATTCGCGTTTCTAGGTTCGCATTCTCACTGTATCACGGGTTTTTTTAGGACCCAAAAAAAAATTAAATTAACTTAAATTTTTTTTTTTTTTTTTTTTTTAAAGATTATTGTGACACCAGGATGGGCCAAAAAATTATAAAATAAAACAGACTTTATCAGGTTGTAAAGAGAAACAGAGATGGAGAGTGTAATGACCTGTCAGATGTGAAGGGATTATAAAAGATGTGTAATGAATATCCAGCTCTCTGCTGGTTTTAATATACCTCTGCATTACTTTCATGATGTCTATTCCGAAAATTCTGCTTCGATCTTATTATTATTATTATTATTATTATTATTATTATTATTATTATTATTATTATTATCATTGGCAACAATAATTTTCCTTTGATGATGATTGTGGAGATTATTATCATCATCATTATTATTATTATTAAGGGCTCATCATTGTTTGTACATCTGTTGGTTTATTTACTTTTAATAACTGTG
>JAXCGZ010004154.1:0-75912 GCA_037179515.1 Halocaridina rubra
AAAAAAGCGTCTCCTTGTTCCTCGTGACGTCATCTGTAGGAGACATTCCTAGAGCAGTAATTGGCTCTGATATCATTTTAAGGACTATTTTAGTGGTGGTCCCTGGCAGGCAATTATAGCAGAGATGCAAGGGAGAGACAGTATTTTTAGGTGCAACAAGTGGAAGCAAATAAAATAAAACGAGAATAATAATGAAAAGTTAGGTTACTGGTTATTTTTTTCTTAATTTTCTTGGCTCGTAGCAGACAGAAAAATAGGAGCAGCCTTTATATTGGGGCTATACTTCTACACGTACAAGAAGAGTAAATAAGCTATTTAAAATTAGCTATAAGCTAAAATACAAATTGCAAATAATCATAATCTGCAAAAGTCAAGAAGTGGGAATTAATTTTTTTAGTCAGAAAATAACAGTTATGTTAAAGGGAATTATTTTTTTTTTTAGTTAGAAAATAACAGTTATGTTACTAATTTCTTTAATAGGGCATCTAACAGCCTCTGTTGACATTGAGCGAAACACTCTGTCACAGACATCTTTTGTGAGAAATATGGGAAGATAGTAGATTGCTGCATACCTGTCACCAAAGTAGGTGTAATTCATGCCAGAGAGAAATGGTTCGATAATGGGTGTAAAAGAGCTAAGGAGTGGAGAGACAAATTCTGGAAAAGGTATAGGAGGAGAAAAAACATAAATGCCTGGCAAACCTACAAAAGAGCAAGAAATGACTACCTAAGTAAAAGGAGAGATGCAGAGAGAGACTATGAGAGGGACATCACCAGGAAGGCTAAAGAAAATCCCAAGCTTTTCCACAGCTTTATCAGAGGAAAACTGAAGGTAAAAGAACAGGTTTTAAGGCTAAAGAGAGAGGATGGAAGCATCACTGAGACAGATGAAGAGATCTGCAAAGAATTGAACAAGGAGTTTCAGTCAGTATTTACAGTAGAAAATACCCCACCCCCTCAGATTGCAGTGATAGAAGCTCAAGGGCCGGTATTAGAGAACATCAACCTTACAGCCACAGAGGTATGCAAAGCGCTGATGGATTTAGATGTTCATAAAGCTACAGGTCCTGATGACATATCCCCTCATGTGCTTAAAAAATGCGCAAACACAATATCAGTGGCACTAAGTATCATATTTAAGGAGTCACTGGAGTCGGGGGAGATTCCAAGATGCTGGAAACAAGCAAATGTGATACCTATCTTCAAAAAGGGAAGAAGGGATACGGCTCTGAACTATAGACCAGTTTCCTTGACCAGCATAGTTTGCAAAGTTATGGAGAAACTACTAAGGAAACATATCTCTCTTCACTTGGAATCCTTCAACTTTTTGTCAGTGAGGCAACATGGCTTCAGAGAAGGTAGATCAACAGTAACAAACTTATTAGAATTTTATGATGAGGTAAGCCAAATCTTACAGGAAAGAGAGGGCTGGGCAGATTGCATATTCCTAGACTTCTAGAAAGCGTTTGACACTGTTCCACATGGGAGACTTATTAGGAAGCTGCAATCAATGGCTAGAATAGGTGGAAATGTTTTGGAATGGATAAAAACTTACTTAGAAGGAAGGGAACAGAGGGTTAGAGTAAGACACTCAGTGTCTGAATGGAGAAGAGTTAGTAGTGGGGTTCCACAGGGTTTAGTTTTAGGGCCACTTTTGTTCCTTGTATATGTAAATGACCTACCAGAGTCTGTAAATTCATTCATGAATATGTTTGCAGATGATGCAAAGATTGTGAAGAAAGTAAAAAACGAGAACAATGGTAGAGAACTTCAGGAGGATCTAAATAATCTGCATGAGTGGTCAGAAAAGTGGCTAATGAAATTCAATACTTCAAAATGTAAGGTAATGAGAATGGGTACAAGTGCAAGAAGGCCCAAGCTTGACTACTCGGTGGCTGGAGTACAACTTCAAGAGACAGAAAATGAGAGAGACCTAGGAGTAAACATACTGGCAGATTTGTCTCCAGAAATAAATATAAATGGCATAGTAAGGGCAGCATATGCATTCTTATCAAATGTAAGGGTAGCCTCCAGGCACATGGGCAAGGAAATGTTCAGAAATATTTATGTAACCTATGTGAGGCCAAAACTCGAATATGCAGCCCCCTTTTTGAATCTGCACTTGAAAAAGCACATAGCTAAGCTTGAAAAAGTTCAAAGACATGCCACGAAACTGGTGCCAGAAATACGCAATCTCAGTTATGATGAGAGGCTGTGGGAATTAGACTTACCATCACTCGAAGCTAGAAGAGTAAGGGGGGATATGGTGACAGTCTTTAAATTCCTTCATGGTTATGATAGAGTGGATAGGGATCGATATTTCGACATGGCTGGCTCTAGAACTAGAGGTCATAGTTTGAAGCTTCGTAAGAAAACTTCTTTGCAGGATGTAAGGAAATACTTTTTCAGTGTAAGAGTAGTTGATAATTGGAATTCGCTAAGCGAGGAGGTAGTCAATGCTATCTCAATCCATAGTTTTAAGGACAGGTACGATAAGTATCACTAAGTCTAAAATGGAACCGATCAGGAGACGGGAAGATACGAGCTTTGGGCTCTTTCCCGTAAACACAATTAGGTAATCACATACATACATACATACATACATACATACATACATACATACATACATACATACATACATACATACAGTAAGGCAGATATAGTAGCAATTACAGAGACTAAGTTGAGTGAGGACATAAACAGTGTCACAGTTTTTCCTAAGGGCTTCAGAATACTAAGGGTTGAAAGATCTGAGAGGACTGGTGGAGGGATAGCACTGCTCATAAGTGAAAGGATTCACGTTGAAGAAATAGACTTGGCTATAGAAAGTGAGTTCAAGGAATTTCTTGTTGCTCGCATAAATACTGAGTCAGAGAGCATTATAATAACTGTTGTATACAACCCACCAAGGAACCAAAATAGGCTTGAAGTTTATGAGGAAAGTCATATAGGTACTATTGAAGTCATAAACTCAGTTGTTAACATGGCACGGGGAAAAAAATGTAGGATTTTGATTATGGGAGACTTTAATCATAAAGAGATAGATTGGATAAATCTTGACCCACACAGTGGTGAGGACTCATTTCGGGGCAAGATTCCTAGATTGCGTACAAGGGAATTTCCTACACCAACATGTAATGGAACCAACAAGGGCCAGGGGTGGGAATGAGCCATCACTACTTGATCTAGTGTTCACAGGTAATGTGTTGGATATTGAAAAAATTGAGTATGAACCACCAATTGGAAAGAGTGACCACTGTGTGTTGTTGATGGAGTATATCATTGAAGATATTCTTCCTGAGAGTAGAGGCACTGAGGACATGAGGAGGAACTATCCAAAAGGAGATTACACCAAAATGAATGAGCTTTTTGCAGTTATTGACTGGAGAACCTTATTTTACAACAAATCTGTACAAGAAATGTATGACATCTTTTGTGAGAAATATGGGAAGATAGTAGATTGCTGCATACCTGTCACCAAAGTAGGTGTAATTCATGCCAGAGAGAAATGGTTCGATAATGGGTGTAAAAGAGCTAAGGAGTGGAGAGACAAATTCTGGAAAAGGTATAGGAGGAGAAAAAACATAAATGCCTGGCAAACCTACAAAAGAGCAAGAAATGACTACCTAAGTAAAAGGAGAGAGGCAGAGAGAGACTATGAGAGGGACATCACCAGGAAGGCTAAAGAAAATCCCAAGCTTTTCCACAGCTTTATCAGAGGAAAACTGAAGGTAAAAGAACAGGTTTTAAGGCTAAAGAGAGAGGATGGAAGCATCACTGAGACGGATGAAGAGATCTGCAAAGAATTGAACAAGGAGTTTCAGTCAGTATTTACAGTAGAAAATACCCCACCCCCTCAGATTGCAGTGATAGAAGCTCAAGGGCCGTTATTAGAGAACATCAACCTTACAGCCACAGAGGTATGCAAAGAGCTGATGGATTTAGATGTTCATAAAGCTACAGGTCCTGATGACATATCCCCTCATGTGCTTAAAAAATGCACAAACTCAATATCAGTGGCACTAAGTATCATATTTAAAAAGTCACTGGAGTCAGGGGAGATTCCAAGATGTTGGAAACAAGCAAATGTGATACCTATCTTCAAAAAGGGAAGAAGGGATACGGCTCTGAACTATAGACCAGTTTCCTTGACCAGCATAGTTTGCAAAGTTATGGAGAAACTACTAAGGAAACATATCTCTCTTCACTTGGAATCCTTCAACTTTTTGTCAGTGAGGCAACATGGCTTCAGAGAAGGTAGATCAACAGTAACAAACTTATTAGAATTTTATGATGAGGTAAGCCGAATCTTACAGGAAAGAGAGGGCTGGGCAGATTGCATATTCCTAGACTTCCAGAAAGCGTTTGACACTGTTCCACATGGGAGACTTATTAGGAAGCTGCAATCAATGGCTAGAATAGGTGGAAATGTTTTAGAATGGATAAAAACTTACTTAGAAGGAAGGGAACAGAGGGTTAGAGTAAGACACTCAGTGTCTGAATGGAGAAGAGTTAGTAGTGGAGTTCCACAGGGTTCAGTTTTAGGACCACTTTTGTTCCTTGTATATGTAAATGACCTACCAGAGTCTGTAAATTCATTCATGAATATGTTTGCAGATGATGCAAAGATTGTGAACAAAGTAAAAAACGAGAACAATGGTAGAGAACTTCAGGAGGATCTAAATAATCTGCATGAGTGGTCAGAAAAGTGGCTAAAGAAATTCAGTACTTCAAAATGTAAGGTAATGAGAATGGGTACAAGTGCAAGAAGGCCCAAGCTTGACTACTCGGTGGCTGGAGTACAACTTCAAGAGACAGAAAATGAGAGAGATCTAGGAGTAAACATACTGGCAAATTTGTCTCCAGAAATACATATAAATGGCATAGTAAGGGCAGCATATGCTTCTTATCAAATGTAAGGGTAGCCTTCAGGCACATGGACAAGGAAATGTTCAGAAATATTTATGCAACCTATGTGAGGCCAAAACTCGAATATGCAGCCCCCTTTTGGAATCTGCACTTGAAAAGGCACATAGCTAAGCTTGAAAAAGTTCAAAGACATGCCACGAAACTGGTGCCAGAAATACGCAATCTCAGTTATGATGAGAGGCTGAGGGAATTAGACTTACCATCACTCGAAGCTAGAAGAATGAGGGGGGATATGGTGACAGTCTTTAAATTCCTTCATGGTTATGATAGAGTGGATAGGGATTGATATTTTGATATGGCTGGCTCTAGAACTAGAGGTCATAGTTTGAAGCTTCGTAAGAAAACTTCTTTGCAGGATGTAAGGAAATACTTTTTCAGTGTAAGAGTAGTTGATAATTGGAATTGGCTAAGCGAGGAGGTAGTTAATGCTATCTCAATCCATAGTTTTAAGGACAGGTATGACAAGTATCACTAAGTATAAAATGGAACCGATCAGGAGACGGGAAGATACGAGCTTTGGGCTCTTTCCCGTAAACACAATTAGGTAATCACAATTAGGTAATCACAAATAGCTTGAAAAAGTTCAAAGACATGCCACGAAACTGGTGCCAGAAATACGCAATCTCAGTTATGATGAGAGGCTGAGGGAATTAGACTTACCATCACTCGAAGCTAGAAGAGTAAGGGGGGATATGGTGACAGTCTTTAAATTCCTTCATGGTTATGATAGAGTGGATAGGGATTGATATTTTGATATGGCTGGCTCTAGAACTAGAGGTCATAGTTTGAAGCTTCGTAAGAAAACTTCTTTGCAGGATGTAAGGAAATACTTTTTCAGTGTAAGAGTAGTTGATAATTGGAATTGGCTAAGCGAGGAGGTAGTTAATGCTATCTCAATCCATAGTTTTAAGGACAGGTATGATAAGTATCACTAAGTCTAAAATGGAACCGATCAGGAGACGGGAAGATACGAGCTTTGGGCTCTTTCCCGTAAACACAATTAGGTAATCAATTAGGTAATCATATATATATATATATATATATATATATATATATATATATATATATATATATATATATATATATATATATATATATATATATATATATATATATATATATATATATATATATATATATATATATATATATATATATATATATATATATATATATATATATATATATATATATATATATAATATATATATATATATATATATATATATATATATATATATATATATATATATATATATATATATATATATATATATATATATATATATATATATATATATATATATATATATATATATATATATATATATATATATATATATATATATATATATATATATATATATATATATATATATATATATATATATATATATATATATATATATATATATATATATATATATATATATATATATATATATATATATATATATATATATATATATATATATATATATATATATATATATATATATATATATATATATATATATATATATATATATATATATATATATATATATATATATATATATATATATATATATATATATATATATATATATATATATATATATATATATATATATATATATATATATATATATATATATATATATATATATATATATATATATATATATATATATATATATATATATATATATATATATATATATATATATATATATATATATATATATATATATATATATATATATATATATATATATATATATATATATATATATATATATATATATATATATATATATATATATATATATATATTATATATATATATATATATATATATATATATATATATATATATATATATATATATATATATATATATATATATATATATATATATATATATATATATATATATATATATATATATATATATATATATATATATATATATATATATATATATATATATATATATATATATATATATATATATATATATATATATATATATATATATATATATATATATATATATATATATATATATATATATATATATATATATATATATATATATATATATATATATATATATATGGTGTGTTTTTGTGTACTTTAAAGGTTTCTAATTCCCTACCTGAGTGTGACGAGGTTTTATTGTAACATGCTTCTCATTTTGGTATAAATCTATCCAATTTCCCCCTTATTTTTTCGCTATTAGTGGCCATTTCACCCAAGGTAAAGTATATAAATAGGAAATTCAAAAAAGAATTGATGTGATGATCCAAGTATTGATCTGGCTGAAAATGTTCTAGAAATCATGGCATAGTGACTCTCATTAAATAACGAACGAATACTGTTGTGTATCGCTTCTATGCATTGGTGTATTATAGCGATGTATAAAATTTAATCTACCAATGTCAAATTAAGCTTCGCGGACAGTAAAGCGAATTAGAAATTGTAAAACTTAAAATAGACAAGTCATCCACATCTCACTGAAGGTGGTAGAAAATTTGGTGGTGTGCGATGCTTTTTTGTTTTATTTACAAAGTTCATTCACGTTGCTCTTATTGCTGTTATGACTATATCAGCTCTTAACAAAACACAAGCAGAGTGACTCTGTCCATGTAGTTCAGCAAAGACGATGGTTTGTATGGAAATAATTGTATAGCCAGTTTCGTTTCAGCAACTTATGTAATGTGATCTATTTAATACATGGGTTGCGGTAATTTTTTTTCCGTGTGAGTTTTTATTGTTCTAAATATCGTTTTTATGTCTAGACCTCATATGGTTTAGAATAATTACTTAAATCTTGAATTTGTTGTTTTACCACAAATTTTATCACATGTATTATAAACGAGTGGATGTGACTGGACATCATGTCCCTCTATTAAGCTTAATACGCTGTAATTACAGGTGTTGAGTCAACCACAGATGCGGACAAATTTTCTCGTTTTTTCCCATTATCCAATCATAAAATATAAAATTATCAATTTTTATCGAACGATGATTATGTTACTTGATGAATTCCGTAATATTGTAAATGTCACTTGTGGTCGAAATGGTCTATATTTGTATATTTAGGGGGTATCCCAGGTGGGTGAGCATATTTAAGTTTATGGTAAGATTATGTTGAAATACCTCCTGCCATAATTGGTTAATATTTGTTTTATGCACCCTCTCCGCTTTACGACTAAACTCTATTGGGTTAAGATTCGTTTTATGCACCCCTTGCGTAGCCTTTACAATAAATCGGTGTTAATCACCGCTTTATGACATGAACAGCACTTGATGGATAAGCATCCAAATCTATCCTGTTAAGGTATGTTAGGCTTCAAATTTGAGTTGGGTTAGGTTAATTAGATCACGTTATGTAAGTACCCTCTACTGCCCACCAATATCGACCCTGAATAAAACAAATAGTGATGTCCGAGGAAAAACAATGATCAGATGCATTCAAAGCACCTCAAAACCTAGCAGAAAATGAAGTTTACTGTAGGCCAAAACTAAAGGGATGCATAAAACGAATCTTAACCCTATTTTTTTCTAATAGGTTTTGATGTGCTCTGAATTCATCTTATTATTGTTTTTCTCAAAAATTTAAATTTTTTTGTGTTAAAAGCCGATATTGGTAGGCAGAGGTGGGTACTTAAATATATATGTATATTAAAACCCAGCAGAGAACTGGATATTAATTACACATCTTTTATAATCCCTTCACATCTGACAGGTCATTACACTCTCCATCTCTTGTTTCTCTTTACAGCCTGATAAAGGCTGTTTTATTTTATAATTTTTTGACCCGTCCTGTTGTCACTATAATCTTTTTTTTTTATAATTTTTATTTTATTTTATTTTTTATTTTTTTTAAATCCGTGATGCACTGAAGTCGCGATAGGTGAACCGCGAAATAGCAAGGGATTACTGTATATATATATATATATATATATATATATATATATATATATATATATATATATATATATATATATATATATAAAGTTATCCCTTGCTATATCGAGATTCACCTACCATGAATTCTGTGCATCACAGATTTTTTTTCTGCAAGATAAAAAAAATATTTTTTTTCTTTATGGTTGTGACACCAGGACGGGCCAAAAAATAATAAAATAAAGCAGTTTTTATCGGTCCTGGGCACAAAGAATATATAAAATAAAGAGAAACAGAGATGGAGAGTGTAATGACGTGTCAGATGTGAAGGGATTATAAAAGATGTGTAATGAATATCTAAGAATATTCAGTGTAGCTGATGCCATGAGCCATCTTAAAAATGCATCCTCCTTCGCAGCTTTCTATATGTATACTGATATCGACTTCTCTGTTCTCTAAGTTAAGAACTAATTATTCTCATTGTAAGGAAAACAAATATGGTGATGATGCCGATAATAACGATACTGTATCGAGTGTTATTATTACTACTTTATTATTAACATTATTGTTAACATTTTTATTACAGCATTATTATTTTCTAGGAAAGGTACAATTAATTTAACTGTATGTATTACCCTCTTACTTATTAGTTCAGTTACATGTCTACTTATAAGTCACTTTTAATCTTAGAAGAATAACCATTTTACAAAAATATAAATAAATGTTTGTTTGTTTGTCTTCGAATCAGCTGATGCACCCTCGCACGCTATTACCCTGACAATATTATATCGAATGTTTGTTTGCTGTTTGTTCTTAATGCTTTTTTTTCAATTTCTTCATAATATTCGATCGCATTAAGTGGTAGAAGAGGAGGAGGATGCGGGAGAACGAACCTCTAACCAAAACATTTTGCCGCTTCTGTATCAGCTGATGCTTATCACTATTCAAGCACAATATCTTACTCATAAAATATTTATTTACTCACCCTATTTGGGGTTTATCTAATTTTCAAGATTATAGATTATTATTAATATTCCTTGGTTCTAAACATTATTCTATCTATTGACCATGCTGCATGAAATCATAACGTAAATAAAGTCAGCTGAGAGAAAAAGAAAACATATACAATTACTTCAAAGAAAATGTATATCGTACTGTACATGGGGAACTTAAATGAAATATATATATTCTCTACTTGCTATTTCCTTAACAATATTAAATCAAAAGTTTGTTCGCTGTTTGTTCTTAATGCTTTTTTTCAATCTTCATAATATCACGTTCATATAAATTTACTCTTGCGTGCTGTTATTAATAAAATAAAGGGTGGTTTGTTAACAGTGCTGGGAGGGCTTATGCAGTAAAGGTAAAAATAGATGTAAAATACGTATAATAAATATTGTGCTCCTACTTCCCGATTTTTCACATATCGCGGCGGGTCCCGGAACCGAACCCCTGCAATATGTGAGGGAGCACTATATATATATATATATATATATATATATATATATATATATATATATATATATATATATATATATATACACATATACAGTGTTCCCCCGATTATTTGCGTTTCTTGGTTCGCGTTCTCACTGTATCGCATTTTTTTTTTTTTTTTTTTTTAAGATTATTGTGACACCAGGATGGGCCAAAAAATGATAAAATAAAACAGACTTTATCAGGTTGTAAAGAGAAACAGAGATGGAGAGTGTAATGACCTGTCAGATGTGAAGGGATTATAAAAGGTGTGTAATGAATATCCAGCTCTCTGCTGGGTTTTAATATACCTCTGCATTACTTTCATGATGTCTATTCCAATAATTCTGCTTAGATCTTATTATTATTATTATTATTATTATTATTAATATTATCATTGGCAATAATAATTTTCCTTTGATGATGATTGTGGAGATTATTATCATCATCATCATTATTAATATTATTAAGGGCTCATCATTGTTTGTACTCTGTTGGTTTATTTACTTTTAGCAACTGTGTAAAGTGCCCCTCCCTAGTTGGCTGGGACAAAGAGAGTGTAGGGGGTTGGGTAGAATAGAATGTTGGAGAGAGAGAGAATCTTTAAGTAACTCTTGTTCATTCAACCAAAACTATGTTATTTATAGTAAAAATAATGGTTTAATTACGAATTCGTAGTAATAATGATGATAATAATAATAATAATAATAATAATGATAATAAGAATAATAATAATCTCCCCAATCATCATCAAAGAAAAATTATTGTTGCCAATGGTAATAATAATAATAATAATAAGATCTAAGGAGAATTTTAGAATAGACATCATGAAAGTAATGCAGAGGTATAGTAAACCTAGCAGAGAGCTGGATATTCATTACACATCTTTTATAATCCCTTCACATCTGACAGGTCATTACACTCTCCATCTCTGTTTCTCTTTACAGCCTGATAAAGGCCGTTTTATTTTATAATTTTGGGCCTCTCCTGGTGTCATAATCATCTTCGGATTATTATTATTATTATTATTATTATTATTATTTTTTTTTTTATTTATTTATTTATTTATTTTTTTTTTAGGCTGATCCTACTTTGTGGTTTTCCTGGTTCGCGCCGGGTCCCGGAACCGAACTACCGCGATAAGGGGGGGAATACTATATATATAAAATGAAGCCACGAGTGAGGTTGGGGAATCTGTAATATGAACATAGTGGCATTCAGATAGAATGCGTTCATTCCTAAGTATAGCAGATATAAGCTATAAGGTTGGATTCCTTTTAACCTTCTGTGGTGTAGTGGTAGCGCCTTGACTTAGTAATCATAAGTCCTAGGTTCGAGTCCCGGTCGGGGTAAAAAAAAAAAATCATGTTTTCACATATGTAATGTGCTTATTTGATATTTCATGCCCGAATGAGATTGGGAATTGAATTAAATGCTAAAATGAAGCCATGAGTGAGGTTGGGGAATCTGTAATATGAACATGGTGGCATTCAGATAGAATGCGTTCATTCCTAAGTATAGCAGATATAAGCTATAAGGTTGGATTCCTTTTAACCTTCTGTGGTGTAGTGGTAGCGCCTTGACTTAGTAATCATAAGTCCTAGGTTCGAGTCCCGGTCGGGGTAAAAAAAAAAAAAATTCATATATATATATATATATATATATATATATATATATATATATATATATATATATATATATATATATATATATATATATATATATACACACAGGTATATCTCGACTTACGTCATTTCGAGTTAAGTCTTTCTCGATTATACGTCTGTTTTCAAAAAAATATATGGAAAAATAAAAAAAATAGAAATGAAGTTTACGTCATTATAATCAACTTTACGTCTGTCCACTACAAATATTGGAATCATAATATCACTAGAAAACCATTAAAAGCACATGAAATCATGTTAATGTACAATAAATAAAAACAAAAGCACATAAAATCATGTTATTGTACAATAAATAAGAATAAAAGCATATAAAATCTTATTAAAATACATACAGTAGTTCCAATATCTACCGATAGGCGTCGTCACTTGTCATTCCCGCAAAACCGCTATTGTTTTGAATTGATTAGTTTATGCACGGTCTACGTCTGTTTATCTGCTACTCTCATTCTCATTCATTGGTGACCTTATAGTTTGCCCCCATGGCACCTAAGAAAATTCCTAGTGCAAGTGCTAAGCGTCATTTCTTTCATTCATCTATTCTGGCAACACTGATGGTAGTGGTGAGGACGAGGATGCAAGCGTTTTGCTGTCTCCGTATCAGCTGATGCACCCTCGAATGCTATTTCCCTGACGATATTATATCGAAAGTTTGCTTGCTGTTTGTTCTTAATGCTTTTTTTTTCCATTATCTTCATAATATCCTATCGCATTAAGCGGTAGAAGAGGAGGAGGATGCGGGAGAACGAACCTCTATCGGCAAACGATTTGTCACACTTCCGTATCAGCTGATGCACCCTCGCACGCTATTTCCCTGACAATATTATATCAAAAATTTGTTTGCTGTTTGTTCTTAATGCTTTTTTTCTGTTTCCTTCATAATATTCTATCAGCATTAAGCGGTAGAAGAGGAGGATGCAGGAGAACCAACCTCTATCGGCAAATGATTTATCACACTTCCATATCAGCTGATGCACCCTCGCATGCTATTTCCCTTACAATATTATATCGAAAATTATTTGCTGTTTGTTCTTAATGCATTTTTTCAATTTTCTTCATAATATTTGATTGCATTAAGCAGTAGAAGAGGAGGAGGATGCGGGAGAACAAACCTCTATCGGCAAACGTTTTGCTACTTCCGTATCAGCTGATGCACCCTCGCACGCTATTTTCCTGATGATATTATATTTAAAATGTGTTTGCTGTGTATTCTTAATGCTTTTTTTAAATTTTCTTCATACTGTCCGGATTGCATTATGCGAAAGAAGAGGATGGCGGAAAAGTGCCTCCGAGGCGGTCGATTTTTTACTAATATGAAATTTTTTTTGTAATTTTGCATGGGCGTTATTTGCGAATTTTGTATTTATTTACTATTATTTTTTGGGGGGCCTTATTGCAATATCGCGGTTAAAAAAAATAAAGTGGAAAGAGTGGAGTCACACAAGCAGCAAAATGAAGAAGAGGAGGAAGCAGAACCACCTGAGCCACGTCACTTTACCATTAAGAAAATGCAGCAGGCATTTGCATTTATCGAAAAAGGACTTTCTTTGTTCGAGGATATGGATCCCAATGCTCAACGCTTTTCCAAGGTTATGGGGTCTTGTCACGAAGCTTTTGCTCCTTATAATGTGATTCTTGAGGAAAAGAAGAAGACAGTTCAAGGAACTCTCGACCAGTTTTTCAAGCCTATCGGACAATGACGACAACAGCCAGAATCAGCTGTTGATGTTGACGAACCACAGCCATCTATGTCAGCGATGTTGTTGGGGTTTAGGATGCTAGAGTGTTGTTAAGATTCTGTTTTACTAAGGGGACTCAAAGTACCGAGCTCGGTTAAGAGCTCACAAACAGACAGGACAGATATTTGTACTTGAACACCCCATCTCTATTACCATTAGTCGGTTAAATGAAACTCAGAATTCAACTTTCTTTTAATTTTGGAAATGCAATGACATTAAAAGAATTGAATTAAATTTCTCAAATTAAATTTTATGAAATGCTGCCTCGAATCCTGGAGGTGGTGAGCACGATTTCGTTTCCCGGCACCACGGACGTATGCCAAGACTTTGGCCTCAACTCGATGATTACCTCTGTCACACAGGCAGAGTAGAATACAGGACACTGCAATTTCAGAAACAGAAATGACACACTGTTTATAATGGGAAACTGAAAGCATGAGCACACCTATAATGAGTTTCCAATGTCATTTTACTGGATGAAAATATATTGGTTATTCACAGCTAACCAGAAATATTTATGCTACCATAATAGCATACAAAACCATTAATTCTTTACTGGTTTTAAAGAAAACAATATATTCACAATAAATGAAAAATAAGCAAGACAAATACAGTACTGTATGTATTCCTTAAATTGTATGTAACCACAAAAGTTGCAGTGCTTATTACTGATTAACAATTGATATGGTAAAACACTCTATTTAGGATAAAGGAAGAATCTACGAGATAAATACAGTATTCATTCACTTTTGGTTATCAAGAACTGTTTGCAATGAAAAAAAAGGGTGCAAAACCACCTTTTGAGGTATTTGCAACTTATAACTCAAAACACTTTATCCCCAACATATGAAGAATTAGCAAGATAAATAAAGTATGCATTCATTAAATTGTGGTTAACAAGAAATATTTGCAAAGCCAACAGGGTAAAATTACCTTCTAATTATTTGCAGTTTATATAGCAAATAGCTTTATTGACGAGTTTTTGACGTAAAACACTTAATTACGATGATAGAAAGGGGTGAAATGAAATTAGAATTTATTAGGAAAAGAGATAGATTTTTACGGGCTCATAACCAGTCTTCAGAGGATGAGATTTTCGTTTATCACATTCAATGAAAAGAAACTTCTTAGCAATGTATATCAGCTGTAATTTACAGGTTAAGGAATTAACTTTGGCATGTGAGATTCCAGTTTGGTAATCCACAAAATTTCGTGTGTATGGGAATGGAATCTGAGAATAAAAATCCATAAGATTTAGCCAGTAACGAATGTAACTAATTCTCGAAAATAAACCAATTTGCTTGACCCACGAGCTTTACCATACACTATCCCTCACCTTGTTGTGCTAGATGAATTCCTGTGAAGATGCCACGCAATTAAGATTTGAAATAAACTTAGACTGCTCAGGCGAGATGTTGCCTCTGGGCAGTCTCGGCGCCAAAAAAGAGCGTCTCATTGTCCCTCCTGGTGAGTTCATCTGTAGGATACATTTCTAGAGCAGTAATTGGCTCTGATATCATTTTAAGGACTATTTTAGTGGTGGTCCCTGGCAGGCAATTATAGCAGAGATGCAAGGGAGAGACAGTATTTTTAGGTGCAACAAGTGGAAGCAAATAAAATAAAACGAGAATAATAATGAAAAGTTAGGTTACTGGTAAATAATCTCATAATTTTCTTGGCTCGTAGCAGACAGAAAATAGGAGCAGCCTTTATATTGGGGCTATACTTCTACACGTACAAGAAGAGTAAATAAGGTATATTTAAAATTAGCTATAAGCTAAAATACAAATTGCAAATAATCATAATCTGCAAAAGTCAAGAAGTGGGAATTAATTTTTTAGTTAGAAAATAACAGTTATGTTACTAATTTATTTAATAAGGCATCTAACAGCCTCTGGTGACTTTGAGCGAAACACTCTGTTACAGATGTAAACCACCAAGGTAAATATAAAATAGTTTTTTTTTATTAATATTATTATTGCAAAATGATAATAATTTCTGTATTTCTGTTTAACCTTAAAAAAGGCTTTTATTTTATCGTGTCAGAGCAAACCACATTCATAAATAAAGCATCTGCGATGTACGGTAAACATCACCATATTGTATTCGTATATTTAATTACCTGTACTTTTTTCTGTACTACGCAGTATTAAAAAGTAAAATTTATTTGTTTGTAAGCTTAAAATAGATTCTTATTAACCATATATTATTGAAAATTGCACTCATGAATAAAGTACAGAACTTGGAATGGTTATTTTCGGTTTAGCGTAAACAGTAAATTTGGCATAGCCTAGCCTAGGTTAGCCTAGAGACAAGCTAATTCGATTTAAGTCCTTTTTTGACTTAAATCGTCTCTCCTGGAACCAATTAACGACGTTGGGTGAGGTATATATATATATGATAGACAGAGAGGTAGGGGGGTTTTGTTAGACACAAATAATGAAATGAATAATACTTGTGCAGAGAAATTAGTCAGTAAGGGTTCAGTAAATAGTGGGTCAAATAACTGGGAGTCTAAGGATAAGAACCATTTGTTACATAGAACAAATATTAACAAAAAGAATAGCCACAAGAAGGGTAAAGCTAGAGAAAGTTTAGAAGTATATTATACAAATAGCCGTAGTTTAGGTAACAAGATAGAAGAGCTGAGAGCCATAGTATGTAGTGAGAGACCGGATATAATATGCATTAGTGAAAGTTGGATTAATTTAGAAAGCAAACACCTTAAAGCTGAGTACATAATTACAGGATATAAACTTTATAATGCTGATCGTAGTGCAGATAGAAGAGGGGGAGGGGTAATTATGTATATTAAAGATAGCCTCAGAAGCTGCATTAAGTCTGGAATTAAGACAAATCTAAATTCAGAAACCTTATGGGTTGAAATTAAAAATAATATAGAAAGTCTAGTTGTAGGAGTAGTCTACAGACCACCTGATCTAGACAATATAAAGTCGCAAGTTATATACGATGAAATTTCTAAAGTGACCAGGTCAAATAGAGTTTGCATTGTAGGCGATTTTAATTTTAGACATATTAACTGGGAAACCATAACAGGTGATAGTAGCTCTAAGGAGTTTTTGGAAGTAGTAGAAGACAATTTCCTTTCTCAGCATGTACCTTGAAGCAACACGGGGGGGGGGTGAATACACTAGATTTAGTTCTTAGTAATAGAGAGAATATGGTTACAAATTTAGAAGTTGGTGAAAAATTGGGCAACAGTGACCATGATTCCATTAGATTTAACATAATTTTCAAGGAAACTATAAAGGAAAATAAGAATATTGTTCCAAACTTTAGAGCAGGAGATTTTGGGGGCTTAAAAACTAAATTATCTAATGAGGTATGGGAAGGGATTTCTGGGGTACAGATGTGGGTAGTTAATCCAGCAGGTCAGGTCCCAGGTAGCGGATTACCCCGAAATTTGAGTACCACATGCCAAGGATTATCACAAGATAAGATCAATACATTAAATTCTCTCACAGGAAAGAACAGCAGTCCGTCAGTTAATATAAATTTGGATGAGGAATATAACAATTTTGTCATGACTCTTAAGAATAGTCAGAGAGACTATATTCCCATGAAACATTGCAGATCAAGAAAAAATGACCCTAAATGGATGAACAATAGAATAAAGAATCTTATAGGTATTAAAAGAGGAATATACAGGAACTTAAAAAAAGGGGTGAAGAACATGTGAGGCAACAATATATACAGTTAAACAGGGAAGTTAAAAAGATAGAGAGTCGAAAAGAAAATACGAAGTTAGAATAGCAGGAGAAGCTAAAGAAAATCCTAAAGGGTTTTATCAACATTATCAAACAAAATTTAAGGAAAAAGTCGGACCAATTGAAGTAGCTAATGGCCATATCACAGATGACGATAAAGTGATGTGTACATGTTTAAATGATTATTTCTTATCTGTATTTACCAATGAAAACTTGGAAAATATTCCGGAAGTAGAATCCATTTACAGAGACAGTCCCGATAAAATACTTAGTTCAATAAATATTACGAGAGAGGAGGTAATAAAAGAAATAGATAAATTAAAGGCTCATAAATCTCCGGGACCTGATGGAATATATGCTAGAATATTAAAGGAATGCAAGGAGGAGCTTAGTTGTCCACTAACTGCATTATTTAATAATTCAATAAAATTAGGATCGGTACCCATGGAGTGGAAATTGGCAGATGTGGTACCAATATTTAAAAAAGGAGAACGAGTTAAAAAGAATAATTATAGGCCGGTAAGTTTAACGTCAACAGTGGGTAAGATTGTAGAATCCATAATTGCAAATAAAATAAGGGCACCTCTAGAATTACACAGACTGATAAAACTTTCACAACACGGGTTTCTTAAGGGTTTTTCGTGCCTTACAAACTTACTGTCTTTTTATTCAGAAGTTTACGAGGCAGTAGATTGTGGCAAAGAATATGATACAATATATCTAGATTTTAGCAAAGCTTTTGATAGAGTTCCTCACAAAAGATTAGTTAAAAAGCTGGAAGCTCATGGTATAGGAGGAGCTGTTCTCAGATGGATCAAACAATGGTTAAAAGACAAAAAACAGAGGGTTTGCATAAATGGAGAGAAATCAGAGTGGGGCTCGGTTACTAGCGGGGTACCACAAGGCTCGGTACTGGGTCCCCTATTATTCATCGTATATCTAAATGATCTGGATTCGGATATCAGTAGTAACCTAAGTAAATTCGCAGACGACACTAAAATAGGTAGAACTATAAATGGAAAAGAAGACATTCATGCTTTACAGGAAGATCTAAATAGATTATCTGAATGGTCGGACAAATGGCAAATGGAATTTAATGTTGAAAAATGTAAAGTAGTTAAAATGGGTACTATAAAAGACAATACTAGTTATAAGCTAAATAACCATGAAATTACGAATTCTCAGTGTGAAAGGGATTTGGGAGTTCTTGTGAGTAGTAGTCTTAAGCCAAGAGAGCAATGCACAGCAGTCAGAAATAAAGCAAACAGAGTTTTAGGATTTATCTCAAGAAGCGTTAGCAATAGGACGGAAAAAGTTATTTTGCAGCTCTATCTTGCATTAGTTAGGCCCCATTTAGATTATGCTGTGCAATCCTGGTCACCCTATTATAGAATTGAAATTGAATCCTTGGAGAGAGTGCAGCGAAGAATGACCAAGATGATACACAATATCAGAAATCTACCATATGAGGACAGATTAAAAAAACTTAATCTACATTCTCTAGAGAGGCGAAGAGTTAGGGGGGATATGATTGAAGTGTATAAATGGTTTAAAGGGATTAACAAGGGAGATATTAATAAAGTTTTAAAAATTCATGATCAAACCAGAACTCGTAATAATGGATTTAAGCTTGATAAATTTAGGTTCAGAAGGGAAATTGGTAAAAATTGGTTTGGTAATAGAGTAGCTGATGCATGGAACAAGCTTCCTAGTAGGATAGTAAATGCCAATACCTTAGACACCTTCAAATGTAGATTAGATAGACATATGACAGAGGTAGGGTGGGTATGAATAGGTTAGTGCTTATTAGAAAAATCATAAAAAGAAAAATAGAATAAATAAGTAGAGTAGAATAGAATAGGTTAGACATGCTGAAAATACAATTAAAAAATGGAGCTGCCTCGTGTGTGCCAGTAGGCATGGAATATATATATATATATATATATATATATATATATATATATATATATATATATATATATATATATATATATATATATATATATATATATATATATATATATATATATATATATATATATATATATATATATATATATATATATATATATATATATATATATATATATATGGAAGGAAAAGCCCATTAAATAAAACAACGAAAATATATATATATATATATATATATATATATATATATATATATATATATATATATATATATATATATATATATATATATATATATATATATATATATATATATATATATATATATATATGTATATATGTATATATATATATATATAATATATATATATATATATATATATATATATATATATATATATATATATATATATATACAGTGTTCCTTCCATTATCGCGATGGTGCGGTTCCGGGACCCGGCGAGAGACAGGAAAATCGTGGAGTAGGATCAGCCTATATGTACCTAGATATTTTAATTTATTTTTACGTTTACACTGTATAAACCCTCCCTGTACTGTTAACAAACCACCCTTTACTTCATAAATAACAGCATGCAATGTAAATTTATATGAAAGTGATTGATAAAATTACGGTGAATGAAGTGGTAATCACATGACATACTCATGTACATAGGTATTTTACAATTATTTTTACGTTTGCGTACTGTATAAACCCTCCCTGCACTGTTAAAAAAACACCCTTTACTTTATAAATAACAGCAAGCAACGTAAATTTTTATGAAAGTGATAGGAAAACTTACCGTGAATGAGGTGATGATGACGTGACATACTCATACATAGGTATTTTACAATTGTTTTTACGTTTACATACTGTATAAACCCTCCCTGCACTGTTAAAAAAACACCCTTTACTTTATAAATAACAACATGCAACGTAGGTGAGAGCCTTTTCGTTTTCCGAACCGCTGATAGCGGTATCGTATTTTACATGGTGGAATACTGTTAGTATTTATGTTTTTTATTTTACTGTTTTATTATTCTTAGGCTAGGAAATACTTTTTTTATCAATAAAATAATGAAAATTTTAATATTCATTAGGTCACATAGGTGAGAGCCTTTGCGTTTTCCGAAACGTGATACTGGTATCGTATTTTACATGGTGCAATCCTGTTAGTACTGTATTTATGTTTTTTACTATTTTTTACTGTTTTATTATTCTTAGGCTAGGAAATACTTGTTTTATCAGTAAAACAATGAAAATTTTAACATTCACTGGGTCACATAGGTGAGAACCTTTGCGTTTTCCGAAACGCTGATACCGGTATCGTATTTTACGTGGTGCAATACTGTTAGTATTTATGTTTTTTACTATTTTTTACTGTTTTTTGTCATTCTTAGGCTAAGAAATAAATTTTTTTATCAATAAAATCATGAAACTACTGGAAATTTTAATATACAGTATATACTAGCTCACTTAGGTGCGACCCCAATACATTGTACGCTATCGGACACTATTTGACATGATGCTATACCCTGTACTGTGAGTTATATATCTAAATTTATGTTTTTTACTGTTTTATTATTCGTAGGCTGGGAAATAATTTTTTTTTATCAATTAAATAATGAAATTTGTTTTTTTCAATAAAAAAAATTAAAATACTGAAAATTTTTATTTTTTCAATACTTTGATATTTTTGCATATACCCAAAAAATAAAATAATAGTTTGCCCCCAAAGAAAACCGTGTTACAGTGAAAACACGAGCCAAGAAACGCGATCCAGCGAAGGATCACTGTATATATATATATATATATATATATATATATATATATATATATATATATATATATATATATATATATATATATATATATATATATATATATATATACATACAGTGTTAACTCCCTTATCGCGGTAGTTCGGTTCCGGGACCCGGCGCGAACCAGGAAATCCACGGAGTGGGATCAGCCTATATGTACATAGATATTTTAATGTATTTTTACGTTTACACTGTATAAACCCTCCCTGTACTGTTAAAATAACACCCTTTACATTATAAATAACAGCAAGCAACGTGATTTTTTATGAAAGTGATAGGAAGATTTACCGTGAATGAGGTGATGATGATTTGAGATACATAGGTTTACAATAATTTTTACATTTACGTAAAATAGCGGCCAACATCCACAAACTTTTTTCCTTCTTTCAACATATCTAAGAGTTTCACTTTATCTACAATGGTTAACATTTTCCTTTGCCGCTTAGGCTCTCTACAAGAAGCCTTAGAAGATGAAGGATGCTTGGGAGGCATTGCAAAAGTTAATATATGCGAGTAAAAAAATCACAAGCAAAACATATTAATAATAATAAGCACAACGTGAATGGCGCACATGAGTGAGGCGAGACAATGGAAGATGGTGGAAGCCTTTGTCCGAAACGCTGATCGCGGTATCGTATTTTACATGTTGCAATACTGTTAGTATTTATGTTTTTTACTATTTTTTACTTATTATTCTTAGGCTAAGAAATACGTTTTTTTATCAATAAAATCATGAAACTACTGAAAATATAAATATATATGCTAGCTCACGTAGCTGCGACCCCATTACATTGTACGCTATTGAACACAAGCAAAACGTTTAACAAGCACAACGTGAACGGCGCACACGTGAGTTAGACTGAACGAGTCTTTGTCCAAAACCCTGATAGCGGTATCGCATTTTACATGTTGCAATACTGTTAGTATTTATGTTTTTTGCATTTTTTGCAGTTTTATTATTCTTAGGCTCATAAATACGTTCTTTTATCAATAAAATCATGAAACTACTGGAAATGTAAATATATATGCTAGCTCACGCAGCTGCTACCCCAATACAATGTAAGCTATCGAACACTATTTCGCATGATGCAATACTGTGAGTTATGCTGTACGTACGTATATCATTCAATTATTAGTACAATGTATATTAATTTAAAATTCATTTACTTATTTGATGATTGTACAATATCTATTGTATTTATTCATTGTAATTTGGACCAAATATTCCTTTTGTAAAGATTATACTGTACTTTTCAAAAGAGGTGGTCAATAAACGTATCTATCTATCCATCTATCTATATTTACTATTTTTTACTGTTTTATTATTCGTAGGCTGGGAAATAATTTTTTTTTATCAATTAGATAATGAAATATGTTTTTTTTTCAATAAAAAAAATTAAGATACTGAGAATTTTTTTTTTTTTTTTTTTAATATATTTGCATATACCCATGAAATAAAATAATAATTTATCTAAAAAAAAAAAACGCTATGCAGTAAGAACGCGAACCAAGAAACGCGAATAACCGGGGAAACACTGTATATATATATATATATATATATATACATATTTGACAAGGAAGAGAGTTGGCAGATTTAAGGAGGATAAAGAAAGTGGATATTTTATGTGTGCAGGAAACTCGATGGAAGGGGAATAAAGCCAAAGACCTGGGTGATGGTTACAAACTATTCTGTACTGGAGCTAATGCACAGGGTAGGAATGGAGTTGGTATAGTGCTGTCTGAGGAAATGAAGTATGCATTGACGGAAGTGAATAGGAAGAATGACCGCATTATGAGTGTAAAGATATGTTATGGAGGGGAGACATTGAACGTCATTAGTGCTTATTCACCACAAATGGGGTGCACAGAGGAGGAAAAGAGTTGTTTTTGGAACGAAATATGTGAGGTGATGCAGCAACTGGAGGAGATTGAGAGGATTATAGTGAGTGCAGATATTAATGGGCACGTTGGAATTGGAAATGATGTAATTGAGCTGGTGCATGGAGGACATGGGATCGGGGAGAGAAACCCAGAGGGAGAGAGTATAGTAGACTTTGCCACGTCCTTTGATATGGCAATAGTGAACACGTTCTTTGAAAAGAAGAGGGAGCACTTGATAACGTACAGTAGTGGTGGTAGATGCTCTCAAATAGATTACTTCCTTTACAATAGATCAAGGCTGATGGAAGTTAAGAATTGTAAAGTTATCCCGGGCAACCATGTATCCCCCCAACACAGGCTTCTGTGTGTGGACCTGAAGATAAAAAGAGAAATAAAAACGAAAACGAACGTGGTAAAGAAAATCAGGTGGTATAGATTGTCAGGGAGGGATAATGATGAGAAGAGAGAGTTTATGAGAACAGTGTTGGGAGAGATTGATCTGGAAATTGAAGATGTGGAGGCATAATGCATCAGTGATTAGAAGGCATGGAAGGGAGATACTGGGGGAAACATCTGGAATAGTGTGGCAAGAAAAGGAAAGCTGGTGGTGGGAGGAGGGTATAAGGGAGGTTATAAAAGGTAAGTAGGAGGCAAAGAAGAAATTTGAAGTCACAGTTGCAGGAAGACAGAGAAATATTAAGGGAGAGAAATAAAGAAGTAAAAAAGGTAGTAGCTCAAGCTTAGGCAAGGGCATATGATGAGGTTTATGATGAACTGGAAAGTAAGGAAGGTTTAGGCAAGATGCTCAAACTGTCAAAGGTAAGAAATAAAAGGACAAAGGACATCACCTATATTAAACAAATTAAAGATGGAAATGGTACGGTCCTAAAGAAGTAAGAAGACATCCTGTAACGATGAAGGGAATATTTTGTGCAACTGCTAAATGAAGAAAATGAAAGACTTATTAGAGAGGATGGACAAGTAAACATGGGAATGGTAATGGGGTTCTCTAGGGAAGAGGTGATGCGTGCCTTAAAGAAAATGAAGAATGGGAAGGCAACAGGACCTGACTTGATTCCTGTTGAAGTTTGGAAAGCCTTAGGAGAGGAAGGGATAGACATCTTGTATGATCTTATGGCAGAAATCTGAACAGGAAAAGATACCAGAAGAGTGGTGGGAAAGTATATTAATACCTATATTTAAAGGTAAAGGTGATGTCCAAGAATGCAGCAATTATAGAGGCATTAAGCTAATGTCTCACACGCTGAAGATCTGGAAAGAATGATAGATGGCAGGGTAAGAAAAGAAGTGAGAATAGGGAAACAACAGCTTGGATTTATGGAGGGAAGCGGCACAACTGATGGAATATTTTGTATAAGGCAGCTGATTGAGAAATTCAGAGAAAAGCAACGGGACTTGCACCTGGTTTTCATAGACCTTGAAAAGGCCCATGACAGAGTGCCAAGACAGGAAATATAGAGATGTTTGAGGGAGAAGATGGTACTGGAAAAGTATGTTGGAATTATTCAGGAGATGTATAGAAAGTGTATACCAGAGTGAGAAGCAGTGTTGGAGAGACAGATGGATTTGAGGTAGCAGTGGGATTACATCAGGGGTCGGCATGTGGTGATGGATGTAATGACCAGAGATGTGAGAGAAGCAGTGCCATGGTGCATATTATATGCAGATGACATTGTATTGAGTGCAGAGAGGAGGGAGGATTTGGAGGAGAAGTTGGAGGGATGGAGAGCAGCACTTGAGGAGAGAGGAATGAGGATAAGTAGGTCAAAGACCAAATATATGTGTGCCAACATCGCGGAGGATGGTGGCAAGAGCATAAGAATGGATTGGGAAGAAATAAAGAGAGTACAGAAGTGCAAGTACTAGTGGAAGCATGGATCAAGAAGTGAAACTTGGAATTCAGGCAGGATGGAATAATTGAAGGTCTGCATCTGGTGTTCTCTGTGACAAGAAGATACCACTGAGATTGAAGGGGAAGTTTCATAGGACCGTTGTAAGACCAGCTATGTTATATGGAACAGGAACAGCAAATATGAGGAAGACAGAGGAGAAGGGGATGGATGTAGCAGAGATGAGAAGGTTGAGGTGGATGTCTGGAGTAACAAGGAAGGATCGAATTAGTAATGAGTATATAAGAGGATCGACAAAGGTAGTTGAATTATCAAAGAAAATACTGGAGGCTTAGATGGTATGTACACCTGTTACGACAGGACGAACATTATATTGGAAGACATACGATGGAGATGGAAGTTCGGGCTAGAACGAGGAGAGGAAGACCAAGAAAAAGATGGCGTGATTGTATTGATGATAATGAAGCATAGAATAGAAATAGATGAAGACGACTCATTCACAACGGCGACCCCATATAAAAATGGGTTAAAGCTGAGAAAAAGATATATATATATATATATATATATATATATATATATATATATATATATATATATATATATATATATATATATATATATATATATATATATATATATATATATATATATATATATATATATACAGTGTTCCCCTGGTTATTCACGTTTCTTGGTTCGCGTTCTCACTGTATCGCGTTTTTTTTTTTTTAAATTATTTTATTTTATGGGTATATGCAAAAATATTAAAAATAAAAAAAAAATTCTCAGTATTTTCATTTTTTATTGAAAAAAAACATATTTCATTATCTAATTGATAAAAAGAATTTATTTCCCAGCCTACGAATAATAAAACAGTAAAAAATAGTAAAAAACCTAAATTTAGATAGATGGATAGATAGATTATTGCACCACGTAAAATACGATACCGAAATCAGTGTTTCGGAAAACGCAAAGGCTTTCACCTGCGTGACCTAGTGAATATTAAAATTTTCATTATTTTATTGATAAAACAAGTATTTCCTAGCCTAAGAATAATAAAACAGTAAAAAATAGTAAAAAACATAAATTTAGATATACGTACGTACAGTATAACTCACAGTATTGCATCATGCGAAATAGTGTCTGATAGCTACGTGAGCTGGCATATACATAAATTTAGATATACGTACGTACGTACAGTGTAACTCACAGTATTGCATCATGCGAAATAGTGTCCGATAGCTACGTGAGCTAGCATATATATTTATATTTCCAGTAGTTTCATGATTTTATTGTTAAAAAAACGTATTTCTTAGCCTAAGAATAATACAACAGTAAAGAAAGTAAACAGTATTGCACAGCGTAAAATACGATACCGGTATCAGTGTTTCGGAAAACGCAAAGGCTCTCACCTACGTGACCTAGTGAATATTGAGATTTTCATTATTTTATTGATAAAACAAGTATATCCTAGCCTAAGAATAATAAAACAGTAAAAAATATTAAAAAACATAAATTTAGATATACGTACGTACAGTATAACTCACAGTATTGCATCATGCGAAATATGTAGTGTCCGATAGCTACATGAGCTAGCATATATATTTATATTTCCAGTAGCTCTCACCTACGTGAGATAGTTCATGTTTTTTTAACAGTGCAGGGAGGGTTTATACAGTACGTAAACTTAAAAATAATTGTAAATGAGTATGTCATGTAATTACCACTTCATTCACCGTAATTTTGTCTATCACTTTCATATAAATTTACGTTGCATGCTGTTATTTATAAAGTAAAGGGTGTTTTTTTAACAGTGCAGGGAGGGTTTATACAGTACGTAAACGAAAAAATAATTGTAAATGAGTATGAATGTCACGTCATTATCACCTCATTCACCGTAATTTTATCTATCACTTTCATAAAAATTTACGTTGCTTGCTGTTATTTATAATGTAAAGGGTGTTTTTTTAACAGTGCAGGGAAGGTTTATACAGTCTGAAACGAAAAAATAATTGTAAATGAGTATGAATGTCATGTCATCACCTCATTCACCGTAATTTTATCTATCACTTTCATAAAAATTTATGTTGCTTGCTGTTATTTATAATGTAAAGGGTGTTTTTTTAACAGTGCAGGGAGGGTTTATGCAGTACGTAAACGATAAAATAATTGTAAATGAGTATGTATGTCACGTCATCATCACATTCACGGTAAGTTTTCCTATCACTTTCATATAAATTTACGCTTGCATGCTGTTATCTATGAAGTAAATGGTGGTATGTTAACAGTACAGGGACAGTTTATACAGTGTAAACGTAAAAATAAATTAAAATATCTATGTACATATAGGCTGATCCTACTCCATGGTTTTCCTGGTTCGGGCCGGGTCCTGGAACTGAACTACTGTGATAAGGGGGGAACACTGTGTGTATATATATATATATATATATATATATATATATATATATATATATATATATATATATATATATATATATATATATATATATATAGTGTTGCCTCACTTATCGCGGTAGTTCGGTTCCGGGACCCGGCGCGAACCAGGAAATCCGCGAAGTAGGATCCACCTATAGGTACTAGATATTTTAATATATTTTTACATTTACACTGTATAAACTGTCCCTGTACTGTTAACATACCACCCTTTACTTCATAGATAACAGCATGCAAGCGTAAATTTATATGAAAGTGATAGGAAAACTTACCATGAATGTGATGATGACGTGACATACATACTCATTTACAATTATTTTTTCGTTTACGTACTGTATAAACCCTCCCTGCACTGTTAAAAAAGCACCCTTTACATTATAAATAGCAGCAAGCAACGTAAATTTTTATGAAAGTGATAGATAAAATTACGGTGAATGAGGTGATAATGACGTGACATTCATACTCATTTACAATTATTTTTTCGTTTACATGCTGTATAAACCCTCCCTGCACTGTTAAAAAAACACCCTTTACATTATAAATAACAGCAAGCAACGTAAATTTCTATGAAAGTGATAGATAAAATTACGGTGAATGAGGTGATAATGATGTGCCATACATGCTCATTTACAATTATTTTATCGTTTACGTACTGTATAAACCCTCCCTGCACTGTTAAAAAAGCACCCTTTACATAATAAATAACAGCAAGCAACATAAATTTTTATGAAAGTGTTAGATAAAATTACGATGAATGAGGTGATGATGACGTGACACACATACTCATTTACAATTATTTTTTTATTTACGAACTGTATAACCCCTCCTTGCACTGTTAAAAAAAAACACCCTTTACATTATAAATAACAGCACGCAACGTAAATTTTTATGAAAGTGATAGATAAAATTACGGTGAATGAGGTGATGATGACGTGACATACATTTGTACATGATAGGTAAACTTACCATGAATGAGGTGATGATCATCATTCTCGACCCCGGAGGAAATTATTTCGCAGCCAATAAAAGCTTTACGGCTGCTTTTTGGGGGAGAAGAACATGGTAATGGGGAGTTGCTGTTGTTGTTTCTTCATTTGTTGGAACATGGCATGGTAAGGAGTCATGGCATCGTCGAGAAAATTACAGAAGGTCACCGAATGAACCATATTTTCGTCATGTTCCTGCGAGAGTTGTTGGAGTGCTTTGTAATATTCATACATGGCTGCCAAACATTCAAGTGTAAGGCCAGGTTCTTCAGTTGGTTCATGCAATTCCTTAAGTTCTTCCTCTTCTTCGCTCGCTGATTTCGTCATTTCATCCAAGTCTTCATCAGTCAAAGGCTGCGAGTGGCAATCAATCAGTTCATGCACATCTTCGGGAGTCATATCTTTAAAGCCTTCTCCTCCTAGCAATGCAGCCAACTTCACAGCTTTCGCAACTGCCACCTTCTGCACCTCGACAGGAGCAAATCCCTTGTAGTCGTGGATGATTTCGGGCCACAATTTCTTCCAGCTGGCATTGATTGTGGCCGACTTCATATCTTTGATTGCTTTCTGAATATATTTTAGGCATGTGGCAATCATGTAATTACGCCAGTAAGTCTTCAATGAGATGTCGTTGTCCGAATCCATGGAATCAACTAGGTTCGCCAGGGCGTTTCGTGTGTAGAGGGCCTTGAACGCACGAATAACGCCTTGATCCATAGGCTGAATCAGTGACGTCGTATTCGGTGACAGGAACTCAACTTGAACACCGTCATATTGGAGCTTGGTTGCGTGGCCACCAGCATTATCCATCAAACGAAGGACTTTAAATTCAAGGCCTTTTTCCATAAGATAAAGTTTTACCTGAGGGATAAAGCATTGGTGAAACCAGTCCAATGTGAGGCTTTTCGTGATCCAGGCCTTAGGGTTATGCATCGAATACACTGGCAGCAGATTCTTATTCTTGTTCTTCAAAGCCCTAGGGTTCTTTGACTTGTAGATAAGCCCGGGCTTTAACATGAAGCCCGCAGCATTCCCGCACATGATGAGGGTAACACGATCTTTGTGCGCTTTAAATCCCGGGGCTTTAGCTTCTTCCTTGAAGAGAAAAGTGCGAGATGGCATTCTCTTCCAAAATAACCCAGTTTCATCCATGTTGAAGACTTGCTCAGGAACATATTCCCCTTCGGCGATAATTTTCTTGAGGTCATTCTTGACGTAATTTTCTGCGGCAGCTGTATCTGCAGAGGCAGCCTCGCCATAAACTGAAACGCTCTTTAGGCCATAGCGTTTTTGAAATTTGAAGAACCATCCCCTGCTAGCAACGAACGGCTGTATCCTCGCTGGAGGATCCTGGTTGTGGGTTGTCAATATCTTCTTCTCTCCCCTCCTCTCCACGGTCGCCACTGTCGTCATCGGGTTTATTTGCAGCGAATGTCTCGTACAGCTTCTTCGCCTTTGTTTGTATGATATTGGTGTCTAAGCTGATGTTTTTCTTTCTGCAATCAGCATTCCACAGGGCCAAAGCAGTTTCCATGCGCACTACTGCCGTATTGCGGGGTGATACGAGCCTCTTCGCCGATTTATTAAAAGAAATGCTCGCTGTTTTCCTGATCTTTGCCTCGTCCCTTTTTATGTAACGCACGGTATATTCATTGAGGCCAAAATAGCGGCCGACATCCACAAACCTTTTTCCTTCTTTCAACATATCTAAGAGTTTCACTATCTACAATGGTTAACATTTTCCTTTGCCGCTTAGTCTCACTACAAGAAGCCTTAGAAGATGAAGGATGCTTGGGAGGCATTGAAAAGGGTAAAATATGCGAGTAAAAAAAATCACAAGCAAAATGTATTAGTAAGCACAACGAGAACGGCGCACACGAAAGTTAGACTGAATGAGTGAGGCGGCACATTGGAAATTGGAGGGAAAAGCAAACTGCAATGAAAAAGCCAATCAGACCCCATGATACAGAAAATATTGAAAAACAATTCTGTGATTCGTTGTCTCCCGACCTTTCAACCAATAGCATTCCATGAACTATCTCACGTAGGTGAGAGCCTTTTCGTTTCCGAAACGGATAGCGGTATCGTATTTTACATGGTGAAATACTGTTAGTACTTTATGTTTTTTATTATTTTTTACTGTTTTATTATTCTTAGGCTAGGAAATACTTGTTTTATCAATAAAATAATGAAAATTTTAATATTCACTAGGTCACGTGGGTGAGAGCCTTTTCGTTTTCCGAAACGTTGATAGCGGTATCGTATTTTACATGGTGAAAGTACTTTTAGTACTTTGTTTTTTTCATTATTTTTTACTATTTTATTATTCTTAGGCTAGGAAATACTTGTTTTATCAAGAAAATAATGAAAATTTTAATATTCACTCGGTCACGTAGGTGAGAGCCTTTACGTTTTCCGAAACACTGATACCGGTATCGTATTTTACGTGGTGCAATACGATTTACTATTTTTTACTGTTTTATTATTCTTAGGCTAAGAAATATTTTTTTTTTATCAATAAAATCATGAAACTACTGGAAATATAAATATATATGCTAGCTCACGTAGCTGTGACCCCAATACATTGTACGCTATCGGACACTGTTTCGCATGATGCAATACCCTGTACTGTGAGTTATACTGTACGTACATATATCTAAATTTATGTTTTTTACAATTTTTTTTTTACTCTTTATTATTCGTAGGCTGGGAAATAATTTTTTTTTATCAATTAAATAATGAACATTTTTTTCAATAAAAAAAATGAAAATACTGAAAAAAAAAATTTTTTCAATATTTTAATATTTTTGCGTATACCCATAAAATGAAATAATAATTTATAATAAAAAAAAACGCGATAGAGTGAGAACGCGAGCCAAGAAACACGAATAACCGGGGTAACACTATAACTATATATATATATATATATATATATATATATATATATATATATATATATATATATATATATATATATATATATTATCAAATAAGCACATTACATATGTGAAAACATGAATCATTTTTTACCACGACCGGGACTCGAACCTAGGACTTATGATTACTAAGTCAAGGCGCTACCACTACACCACAGAAGGTTAAAAGGAATCCAACCTTATAGCTTATATCTGCTATACTTCATTATATCTGCTATACTTCATTCCTAAGTATAGCAGATATAAGCTATAAGGTTGGATTCCTTTTAACCTTCTGTGGTGTAGTGGTAGCGCCTTGACTTAGTAATCATAAGTCCTAGGTTCGAGTCCCGGTCGGGGTAAAAAATGATTCATATATATATATATATATATATATATATATATATATATATATATATATATATATATATATATATATATATATATATATATATATATATATATATGTAACCTGAATTTCAGTGTAAGTCAGAACACAGCCAAATAAGTACCTCTGCTATTACAGTAGTAAAATTTCTCCCTTTTTCACTATCTCTAATTTCCCTTCTATGGTGATGGCTTTCCTTTTCTGCCATCATGATAATCTGCTTTATGCTTAGAGACTTAATACAGGCCAAAAATGATAAAAAAAAAAAAGGAGCAAAATACATTATGGGAGATGCGTTGTAACCGCAAAACATCATCACTCGAGGACATCGTAAATCGAGGACCCCCTGTATACACAGACACTCTCAAACTTACGAACGAGTAAGTAGATTTGTTCTTAAGTTTTGTTTAAGAAATACAAAAGTACTATACAGTACATACATATTCACTACTGTACAGTGCTTAGGCTAAAAACACTTAACCGCTACACAAAACAAAAAGTATACAGTATTAGTGAATTATACTGCAGTAATAATAATGTAATAATGCAGTGCAGTACAGTGATACATACATTAATACAGGGGTCCCCGTGGAATGTCGTTTCGATTTTACGTCGAAGCCCATTGAATAATTAATAATTTATTAATAAATTAATTTTTCGACCTACCTGGCTGGTACGGTAAATTCAAACTGCGCGCCTAATCAGTTTATGAGTGCAACGGATGAATACACAGCTAGCAGCACAGGTGTATTCATATTTATCAAGTTAGTGGCTTTATTATTTCATTTGTTTATATATTTATTTATATTGAATTTAAAGATAAATATCACATAAGTGTATATACAATTTTATTCGAAATACACATGAATACACAGCTAGCAGCGCAGCTGTATTCATATTTATCTAGTTAATCGCTTTATTTATTTATTTGGTCATATTGGAGGATTATATTGAATTTATAAAAAAAAGAGCAAACATAACTGTAAATATGATTTTATTCAAAGTACAGTGCTCCCTCGTATATCGCGGGGGTTCGGTTCTTGAACCGGCCGCAATAGGTGAAAAACCACGAGGTATGAGCACCATATTTAGCAAAAAATAAATTAATATAATGATTGTGACACCAGGACGAACCAAAATATAATAAAATAAAATCGCCTTTATTGGGCTTGGGCACGAAGAATACATAAAGTAAAGAGAAACAGAGATGGCGAGTGTAATGACCTGTCAGATGTGGAGGGATTATAAAAGATGTGTATTGAATATCCAATTCTCTGCTGGGTTTTAATATACCTCTGCATTACTTTCATGATGTCTATTCCAAAAATCCTCCTTAGATCTTATTATTTATTATTATTATTACAAACTTTCGATATAATATCGTCAGGGAAATAGCGTGTAAAGAATATCTATATTTCATTTAAGTTTCCCATGTACAGTACGATATACGTTTTCTTTGAAAAAATTGTATACGTTTTCTTTTTCTCTCCGCTGACACTATTTACGTTAAGATTTCGTGCAGATAGATAGAATAATGTTTAGAACCAAGGAATATTAATAATACTATAATCTTGAAAATTAGATAAACCCCAAACAAAGCGAGAGAGAGAGAGAGGGAGAAATCTAATAATAAACTTCCCTCCGTTTTAAATTCACTCTCTTTCTTCATTTCCTGATGGAATTTTAAAAGGATGCATCCATTTGCCATCAAATAGAGAAGAAAGAAACAGGGGAAGAAGAAGAAATCAAATGAAAAACAGGAAATGAAAGGTGATGACAATGAATGGGGAAAGACGTTGACAGAGAGAGAGAGAGAAAGAGACTACAGTAGAAAACAAAAACAAAACAAACAAAAACATTTATTTCCATTTTTTACAATGGTTATTCAACATTAATAGTAACTTATAAGTAGACATGTAATTAAACTAACAAATAAGAGGGTTAGACATATAGTTAAATTAAATGTAGCTTTCATAGAAAATAATAATGCTGTAATAAAAATGTTACAATAATGTTAATAATAAAGTAGTAAGTATGCCACTAGATACAGGATCGTTATTATCGGCATCATTTCCATATTTGTTTCCTTACAATGAGAATAATTAGTTCTTAATGAGCAGCAACTATTTGTCCAAAAGAAAACTGTATAGTTTGCCTTTGAAAGCTGTGAAAGAGGATGCATTTTTAAGATGCTCTGGAATATTATTCCAGAGTGTTGGCCCTTTGATAGTGATCATCTTTGAACCTGCTTCTGTGTTTGTTCTGTGAATAAAGAGATCACTGCTCTGTCTTGTGTTGGTTCCCCTTATATCCCTGACTGTTTTTAAATCAAATAGCCGGCTAGGATAATGATGGTCCAAAATTTTGAATACAAAAACATAAATAGCATAAGCGACCTTATTTTCTGCCCGCAGCCACCCAAGTTTATTGAGAGCTGGTGTGATGTGGTCATATTTTCTTATTCCTCCCAGGGCAACTCGAGCTGCAAAATTAATAAGCTTCTGTATTCTGTTTATCTGAGTCTTAGTGGTAGCTCCCCAAACAGTTGTGCAGTAATTAATGTGACTTAGGGCTAGAGATTCAACAACAGTTATTCGAGTGGTGGTCTCAAAATTGTCTTTTATACGTGATAAGTACATTAATGTTCCTGTAACCTTTTTGCATACTTTATCTATGTGGGAATCAAACAACATGTGGTTATCAAAGTGAATTCCTAGGTTTTTGACTGTTTTGCTAGGTGTGATAATATTGTCGCAAAAATTAATTGTTGTGTTTTCTGGAATTTGTGCTATGTGGAACCTTGAACCAATAAATATGCACTGTGTTTTACTTTCGTTAATTAACAGCCCAATTTCTTGGAAGTAGGTTTTAATTTTTGACAGAGTGTTTTCTGCTCTTAAAGGGAATGGAAATCAGCTAAGCGGGACACACACATGCACACATACACACACAAACACATATACACCGTGTGACGTCGATCGTCTACCCCCAGCTTGCTAACAGGCTCCCTTTGATGTAATTGCCTATTATGTCAAGAAATATTTTGAATTGAATTGAATGTTGTACATAAGTAGATCTCTCTTGTCTTGAATATATTTCAAGACAGTTTATTTCTACGTACATTATGTAAGTGTTATTTTGCATGATAGTTTTGTTTATTGTATTTTAAGTGCATGTATGTAGATTTACAGACATTGTATGTATACTTATTCAATTATATTAAATTTACTCATATAAATACGTATTCATTTATATTATGTATAAGTATTCTTATGCATAGTGTATGTATAGTTCCCAAGTTGAAGAGCGAAATATGCTTTGGTAGGCTTTCTTCCAATCAATCTTTTACCGCGTCAGAATAACGTTGATTACATTGTGTAAACAGAGTTTTTGGCAATTATAATTGTCCACGAGGTCATTACATGATTTTACTTGAGCGGAATGAACGATATATTTAATGTAAAATACCTAAAATAGATATGAGAAAGAGGAAATGAAAGATGACAACAATAAATGGGGAAAGACGTTGACACAGAGAGAGAAACATCTTTAATTAACTCTTGTTCATTCAACCAAAACTACATTATTTATTGTAAAAATAATTGTTTAATGACAAATTCGTAATAATAATAATAATAATAATTACCACTATCATCATGAAAGGAAAGTTATTGTTGCCAATAATAATGATAATAATATCAAAGGAGAGTTTTTGGAATAGACATGAAAGTAATGCAGAGGTATTTTAAAACCCAGCAGAGAATTGGATATTCATTACACATCTTGTATAATCCCTTCACATCTGACATGTCAGTACACTCTCCATATCTGTTTCTTTACTTTATGTATTCTTCGTGCCCAGGCCCAATAAAGGCTGTTTTATTTTATTATTTTTTGGCCCGTCCTGGTGTCACAATAATTTTTTGATCGCCAAAAAAATCTGCGATGCACTGAATTCACGATAGGTGGACTGCAATATAGCGAGGGAACACTACACACGAATACGCAGCTAGCAGCACAGCTGTATTCGTATTTATCAAATTAATGGCTTTTTTTTATTTATCTGCTTATATATATGATTATAATGAAGGATTATATTGAATTTAAAAAAAAAAAAAAACAGCTTTAAATATGATTTTACTCGAAATACACCTTGTTCCTTTTATACGCGATTGTTTTATCAGCTGAATTTCAAATGACACCCCGAAAAAATAATAGTAAAAAATTCAAATTTCGCGAATAAACCCCCCCCCCCAAAAAAAAAAAAATTAATAATAATAATAATAATAAAAACAAATTTTAAAGTAAATAAGCACCCACGGACGCTTCTTCCACGAGTCCAAAGAGGATTGCGATAAAAGATCATCATCATTATACATTTTATATACACCCACCCTACCTCTGTTATATGTCTATCTAATCTACATTTGAAGGTGTCTAAGGTATTGGCATTTATTATCCTACTAGGAATACTCTACGGTATTACCAAGCCAATTTTCACCAATTTCCCTTCTGAACCTAAATTTATCAAGCTTAAATCAATTGCCCATTACGAGTTCTGGTTTGATCATGAATTTTTAAAACTTTATTAATATCACCGTTGTTAATCCCTTTAAACCATTTATACACCTTAATCATATCCCCCCTAACTCTGTGCCTCACTAGAGAATGTAGATTTAAGTTTCTTTAATCTGTCATATTGTAGATTTAGGCATTGCATAATTAATTTTTTTGTTTTGTTTTTAGTCTTGCTTTGGTTATTTATAATTTTTATTTTATCTTTGTTTACCTTTGCAGATAGAGGTTCGTTCTCCTGCATCTCCTCCTCTTCTACCGCATAAGTTACTTGCTCACGGCCACCATGCATGTCCCAGTGTACTGTACGACTGTTGCCCACTGCATAATAGAGTACAGTATAGTAATGTATGTTAATTTCTAGCTGTAAAGTGAATATGAATATCTCTTGTATACTCTTAAAAATAGATACAGGGCCTTCTGCTTTGCTATGTAGTAATAAAATATGTTTTATACTTATCTTATATCTTTGGCATGGTGTGTCTATGTAAGGTTTGGAACGTATCTATGCCCTTTATCATTGTTTCCTATGGAAAATGACTCGTGTTTTCACACGATTTTCCATCTACCCGACACTTCTGAGAACCTATCTAGGCGTTATTCTGAGAACAAACAAAACAAACAAACAAACAAACTTTATTTCCATTTTCAATACAATGGGTATTCGTCAGCCAGGGCAAGCCCCAACCCCCCACTGTGGTGTCCAATCACAGCAGTTCCTGCCAGTAAACAGCTTAAACTTTTCGGTCTTGGACGGGAACCGATCTTTTGACCGCGTGGATGCGAAGCCAGCGCGTTACCACTGTACTAGCCAGCAGGTGTACACACGAATACACAGCCAGCAGCATAGTTGTATTCGTATTTATCAAGTTAATGACTATTGAATTATTTGTTTATAGTTGATTATATTGAATTTAAAAATAAAATACCAAACAGCTGTTAATACAATTTTATTCAGGATTGTTTATTGAACATCAGGTAAGAATATGACGTCATGCAGCATTTGAAGAAGAAGCACATCTCAATTTACTCTCACCAGCCATATTGCGTTTTGTTTTCGTCTGCTCTCTCGTTCATTTCACTGGTTACTGATACTACTATGTCTCCCAAGTGTAGTGGTGATAGTTATGATGGCAGTGCTACGTAGGAAGGAAAAGCCATCACTATGGAAATTAAAGTTCAAATAGTAAAATGCTTGGAAAAGGGAGTGAAAGTGAAGAGTTTGTATCCAGTAGGGGTTGGTTTAGTTTTAAAAGTTGTGCTAATTTGCATAACTTATGGGTACAAGGTGAAGCTGTTAACTAGTGGTGATGAGAAAGCAGCAGAAGAGTTTCCCAGTGTGCTAGCAGAAATAATTAGGGACGGGGGCTACCATCCCTTGCAATGCCATCTTCCACTTATTAGTAGATATAAATGAACAAATAAGTAAGAGGGTAATATATACTCTTACAGTGAACAGAAATATAGCTAACAAGTGAACAGATAATAATAATAGTAATGATAATAACAATAATAGTAATTCTAAAGTTAATTATTATAATACAGTGATCCCTCGTTTATCGCGGGGGTTCGGTTCAGGGACCACCCACGGTAGGTGAAAATCCATGAAGTAGCAGCACCATGTTTATTATAGGTATTTTGAATTTATTTTTACCTTTACTGTATAAACCCTCCCTGCACTGTTAACAACTCACCCTTTACTTTATTAATAACAGTGAGCAAGCATAAATTTATATGAGTGTGACAGGTAAGTTTACCATAAATAAAAGCGTGCAAGCGTAAAGCTATTTGAACGTGATAGGTAAGCTTACCGTGAATGACGTGATGATGACGTTTATGTACTGCACAGCCAACGGCAGCCAACAGCCGAGAAACTTCTTCCTTCCTTCAGCATATCTAACAGTTTTACCTTTTCTGCTATGGTCAACATCTCCCTTTGCCGCTTAGCTTACCAGAAGCCTTAGAAAATGAAGGACACTTGGGCGGTATTGCAGGGGTTGACATACACAAGCAAAAGTTTCACAAAACATACAAGCACATTGTATTAATTGGCACAATGCAAATGGCGCACACGTGAGTAACTGAATGGGTGTGGCGTGACATTGGAAGATGCTGGGAGAATCAGGCTTCAGTCAAAAAGCCAATCAGACCCCAGGATACGGAACATACAGAACACAATTCTGTGATTCATCGTCCCCCACCCATCAGCCAATAGCATCTCGTGTACTATCTCATGTAGGTGCGACCCTTTGCGTTTTCCAAGACGGCGATATCGGAATCGTATTTTATATGGTGCAATACTGTTTAAATTTAGGTTCTTTACTATTTTTTACTGTTTAATTATTATTAGGCTAGGAAATACTTTTTTATCAACAAAATAATGAAAATACTGGAAATTTTAATATGTACTATCTTACGTAGGTGCGACCCTTTGCATTTTCCAAGAAGCCGATGCCAGTTTCGTATTTTATATGGTCCAATACTATGAGTTTCATGTATAAATTTGTTTTTTTACTTTTTTTATTATTCTTAGGCTAGGAAATACTTTTTATCAACAAAATAATGAAAATTCTGAAAATTTTAATATTTCCACATATCTTGGATTCCTGTGATATACCTAGAAAATCTGCGATATAAAATACATATGCTCACCATAAAAACACCCGATGCACTGAATTTGCAGAAGGTGAATCGCGATATAGCGAGGGATTACTGTACAGTGATAATTATGATACTAAAGTAGAGCATTAGCAATAAATTTTATATTAAGATACCTGAAATGGAGATATGAGAGTAAAGGTAAGAAAAATTGTACTGTACAGTTTTTTATTACTGTAGTGCTATATTTTTATATTTAGTATACTGTACATGTAGGTTAGTTTTACTATATCTTACAATGATAACTTATACTATTTCTGTAGATCATGTACTGTCTTTTCTTTTACCTCTCCAGACTCACCTCTGCTTGTATTATTAGACTTATCAAAAGCCTTCGACAGTGTAAACCATGAAATTCTTTTAAGTAAATGTACTAACTTAAATATTGATCCGAGCTGGTTTAGCGAGTATCTATCTAATCATAAACAGTCTATACGTCTTAAAATTATCTCTATGCCAAAAAATGTATCATTTTGTGTTCCACAGGGATCAGTACTTGGTCCTATCCTCTTCTCCATCTACGTAAATTTTCTATCTTCTTTCATTTCTGACTGTCTAGTCGTACAATATGCAGATGACACTCAACTACTCTTTAGTGGTGATATTAATAATCTCCCAGAGCTAACTTTAAGAGCAGAAAACACTGTCAAAAATTAAAACCTATTTTCAAGAAATTGGGCTGTTAATTAACTAAAGTAAAACACAATGCATGTTTATTGGTTCAAGGTTCCATATACCACAAATTCCAGAGAACACAACAATTTATTTTTGCAACAATATTATCACACCTAGCAAAACAGTCAAAAACCTAGGAATTCACTTTGATAACTACATGTTGTTTGATTCCCACATAGATAAAGTATGCAAAAAGGTTACAGGAACATTAATGTACGTATCACGTATAAAAGACGATTTTGAGACTACCACTCGAATAACTGTTGTTGAATCTCTAGCCCTAAGTCACATTAATTACTGCACAACTGTTTGAGGAGCTACCACTAAGACTCAGATAAACAGAATACAGAAGCTTATTAATTTTGCAGCTCGAGTTGCCCTGGGAGGAATAAGAAAATATGACCACATCACACCAGCTCTCAATAAACTTGGGTGACTGCAGGCAGAAAATAAGGTTGCTTATGCTATTTATGTTTTTTTATTCAAAATTTTGGACCATCATTATCCTAGCTGGCTATTTGATTTAAAAACAGTCAAGGATATAAGGGGAACCAACACTAGACAGAGCATTGAGCTCTTTATTCACAGAACAAACACAGAAGCAGGTTCAAAGATGATCGCTATCAAAGGGCCAAAACACTGGAACAATATTCCAGAGCATCTTAAAAATACATCCTCCTTCACAACTTTCAAAGACAAACTACATAGTTTTCTTTTGGACAGACAGTTGCTGCTCGTTAAGAACTAATTATTCTCATTGTAATGAAAACAAATATGGAAATGATGCCGATAATAACAATACTGTATATAGTGTTATTATTACTACTTTATTGTTAACATTTTTATTACAGCATTATTATTTTCTGTGAAAGCTACATTTAATTTAAGTATATGTATTACCCTCTTATTTATTAGTTTAATTACATGTCTACTTATAAGTTAATTTTACTTTATTATTAACATTATTGTTAAAATTTTTATTACAGTATTATTATTTTCTAGGAAACCATTATTTAATTTAACAGTATGTATTACCCTCTTAATTATTAGTTCAATTATATATCTACTTATCAGTTACTTTTATATTGTATAAGAATAACCATTGCGCAAAAATGGAAATAAATGTTTGTTTGTTTGTCCTCAGGCCTAGGTTCGAATTATAGGTGTGTTCCGACTTAAGTTGAAATTCTCTTTAAGTCAGCTGTCAGGAACGGAAGCCTGACATAAAGTGGGGACCCCCTGCTCATGGGTAGGTTTTTGTTCATATCTGTGAATGTTTGTAACTTTCAGTTCCTGAAAGGTGATGTAACCAGATTTTCATATTAAGTCAGAACACACCTAAATGCCAACCTACTTCCCCCACTTATGCTAAAAATACATAATCTAACTTATAGAAACATAATGTAAGGCATAAAAATAATAAAAATACCCTTTACAGTATTGCTTACCTTTACTTGTGTGGTTGGCTTGCACACAGAAAAAAGTTTTGCAAGGTAGGGAGAGACGGGCTTATAGGGAGGAGGAAGCTGGAGAGGCAGGTGCTGAAGAGACTGGGGCAGGTGAGTCTGGAGAGGTAAGAAAACCTGCAACAGATGCTGCAGATACCGGGGCAGGTGAGTCTGTAGAGGCAGCTGAGGTAGAGGGTACAGGATATGTTTGTGGGACTCTACCTTCACCAAAAATTGGTTGAGACAAGTCTGGAAGGAAGCGGTCTTCTCCTCCCAAATTTTTCTGTAACACCTCAGGGAATCCATAACCCCACTGGTGACCTTAGTGTACCTGGCAGTGTTGGGGACCGAGCCTCGAACTTTACCAACCTTTAAACTCTCAGGGCAAATACCTTTTCCATGTCCCTGCTTGTAAATCTCTTGGGCTCTGAGGTTGGTATTTCTTCGTCTTCAGTCATCTGCTTCTCTAGTGAATTAGGTCCTCAGCAGATAACTCCTCTCCATGAAATTCCAGCAGCTCTGTGATATCATCAGGCTCCCACCTCCAAATTGAGCTCCTTACTCAGGGCAACGGTCTTGGTGACCGCCTCAACTGTCTCCTCAAAGCCATAGATGTCATTCGCAAACTTTGGGCTCATTTTCCTCCATATCCCATTTAAAGTTATCTGCTTAACTTCCTCCTTAGAATCAGCAATATTTTTCACAGCATGAAGAATATTGTATGACTTCCAAAACTCCTTGAGAATGTTCTTGTTCTTCTCATTGTCATAAGACCCATAACGATTGTCCTTTGGAGGTAGTAGGCCTTGAAAGAGGCAATGACCATCTGATCCATTGGCTGTAACAATGCAGTGGTATTAGGTGGAAGGTAAACTAGCTTAACATTGGGATGAAAGTCATCTAAATGTGGAGGGTGACCAGGGGTATTGTCCAGCATTACAACATCTTAAAAGGCAGACTTTTCAGGACCTCGCCACTTCAGGCACAAAATGATTGCTTAACCAGTCCTCAAATATCTAAAGGATTATCCAAGCCTTCTTGTTCAGCTTCCCGACGACTGGCAATTGACTCTTCCAAATGCCCTTGAGTACCCTTGGATTTTCTGCCAAGTAAACCAACAAGGGCTTCAGTTTGCAGTCTCCAGCAGCATTAGCCCCTAAAAGCAAAGTCAGTCTCTCCTTGCTGACTTTATGGCCCGGTGCTGTCTTTTCGTCCTTGGCAATATACATACGACTAGGCATATGTATATTAAATACTTGTTCGGCACGGTAACCCCTCTCCTTAATAATTTCTCCAAACACATTGGGAAACTCTTTTGTTGCTTTCTCATCACCACTAGTAGCTTCACCTTGCACCCTTAGGTTATTCAAATTAGCACGACACTTTAAACGATTAATCCAACCCCTATTGGCCACAAACTCTTCACTTGCACTCCCCTCCCCCTTGTCTTTTCATGGCATTGAGCAATATTTTAGCCTTTTCTTATATCATCATGAGGCTCACTGGGATGTGTCGACAATTCTAGTCATCAAGCCAAAAGCACTAGCAATCTCCATCTCGATCATAATGTGACTACGCTGCCTAGTAATCACAGTGGGCACCATAGGAGTAGAACCTTTCACTTGTTCGCAGATGCAATCTTTATCTTTATTGATCATCGCCACGGTCATACTGGCTAAGTTGAGTGTACGGCCAATGTTCGTAGTAGTTTCTTCCGTTTCCGGGGGTTTTTGCTATTTCAGCTTTCACTTCCATGGTGATGACTTCTTTTCTTCGCAGCACTTCCAATAGAATGATCACCACTATGCTTAGGAGACATAGTCATATCAATAACGTGCTAACACTAGCGAAACCGACAAGAGAGCAGATGAACATGATTAACAATATGGTGGGCGAGAGTAAACTGAACAGTGGTTCTTCTTCCTCTTCTAAGTTTGGGTGACACCGTATTCTTTGGTGTCGGTCAATAAACTTTTGCATATTGTATATACAGCTGGTTGGTAATTTTGTAAAATTTAAGATAATCTTTCATTATAAGCTAATACATAAATATATAAACCCAAAGACTTGATATATGCGAATACAGCTGTGTAAATATCCGCCGCGCTCGCAAACTGTTCAGCGTGCGCAGTTACAATTTTCCCGCACATGCCAGGTAGGTCTTAAAGTGCTTTATTTTATAGTTTATTAATTATTTATTGGCCTCCGATGTAACATCTTAAAACAGGGACCCCCTGTATATATACGCATGCTCCCCTACCTACGAAAAAGCAAGTTATGAACATTCATAGATACAAACAAAACATCTACTCATTGTATTCCTTGATGAAAACAAATCTCATGAAATATGACAAAGACCAGGAAGTACTACTTCCAGAGATTTCCAAGCATCTTTTTCCAGAAAAGTGTCTTCAGCAAAGATTGTTATGTATTTGTTATGCCTGGTGTTTTTCCAAGGTTTGGAAAAAATTAAATGGAGCAGGATAAAGAAGAGTACAAGCAGGCAAAAAAGGAGGCAAGGAGAGCCGTAGCAAGAGCAAAGGCAGAGAAATTGAATGAAGTCTATGAAGAGCTGGAAACACCAGAAGGAGAGAAGAAAATATGGCAAATTGCCAAGGCCCGAGATGCTGCAACCAAGGACTTGACCCAAGTAAGACATATAAAGGATAACTATGGAGTAGTTCTAGCAGAAGAGGATGAAATAAAAAGCAGATGGGAACCTTATTTTGAAGGATTACTATATGAAGAGAACCCAAGTGCAGTATTTGAAGATGGACTTCCAAATGAAGCAGCTGCAACAACAGTGGCTAGAAGAGAGGTAGAGCGGGCAGTAAGGAAAATTAAAAATGGAAATGCAACAGGACCTAATAAGATGCCAGTGGAGGTATGGAAGAGTCTTGGAGAGGAAGGCATAGATATCTTGTGGGACTTAATGCAAAAGATCTTTAGTCAGGAAAAGATGCCAGAGGAATAGTTAGGAAGCTTAATCATCCCAATCTATAAAGGGAAGGGAGACATTCAGGAGTGTGGAAACTAGAGGTATAAAGTTGTTAAGTCATACTGAGAAGATCATGGAGAGGAGACTCAAGAGAGGTAACGACAATTGGGGATGAACAGTTTGGCTTCATGCCTGGAAGAGGGACATTGGATGCCATATTTGCCTTGAGACAAATGATGGAAAATCATAGAGAGAAACAGAAAGGACTGCATATGGTCTTTATGGACCTGGAAATGACATATGATCGAGTACCACGTCAAGAGGTGTGGAGGTGTATTAGAGAAAATGGAGTCCCCGAGAAATATGTAAGAATCATCCAAGATATGTGTGAGAGGGCAGAGGCAAATGTTAAGAGCAGGGTGGGCTTGACGAAAAGTCTCTCAGTAAATGTTGGTCTGCATCAAGGGTCTGCTTTGAGTCCATATCTAGTTGATCTGGTCTTGGATGTAGTAACCCAGGGTATTAGAGATAAGTCTCCATGGTGTATGCTCTTTGCAGATGACATTGTACTGTGTAGCAACAGACGAGAGGTAGTGGAGGAGAAGCTTGAGGAGTGGAGAAGAGTGATGGAGGATAGAGGACTGAAAAGCAGCAGGAAGAAGACAGAGTACTTGAGGGTGAGAGATGATGAGGATGGGGAAGTCAATTTGCAGGGAAAGGTGTTGAAAAGAGTTGAAAAGTTCAAGTATTTGGGATCAACAGTAGAAGAGGATGGTGACCTAGAGTCAGAAATAACCCACAGAATACAAGCAGGATGGAAGAAATGGAAGAAAGTGTCTGGGGTGCTGTGTGACAGGAGAATAGGGCTTAAGTTGAGGGATAAAGTGCATAAGACAGTTGTGAGACCTGCGATGATGTATGGAGGAGAGACATGGGCAATAAAGAAGACATAAGAGAAAAAACTGGATGTGGCAGGGATGAGGATGTTGAGATGGATGTGTGGGGTGACAAGAAGCGATAAGATCAGAAACGAGGTAATTAGAGGTACCTCAAAAGTTAGAGAAATATCAGATAAGATACAAGAAAGTAGACTAAGATGGTATGGTCATGTCGTTAGGAGGGATGAACAGTATGTTGGGAGGAGGGTGATGGATATAGATATACAGGGTAGGAGAAGGAGAGGGAGACCAACGCGTAGGTGGATGGATTGCATCAATGACGACCTGAGGTCTAAATGTTTGTTGGGTGATGAGGTATGGGACAGAAACAAATCGAGAAAACTGACCAGAAACATCGACCCCACATAAAAGTGGGAAAAGATGTAGACGAAGAAGAAGAAATCTCTGGATATTTCGTATGTTGGTGAAGCATCAGTGTGGCACACCAAGTATAAAACAATCTTTACTGAAATTTTTTTTCTGGAAAAGTGTCTTAAGCTCATATTCCAAGGGAAAAGGTACTTCATTGTTAAAGTCATCTCTGGAGGAGAGAGTCATTTACTCTTTGGGAGAAGAATCTCTCTATCACTATCTTCAACTGGGATATCATGAAAAAAGGGTCCTGGGACCTTGTGTAATAATTGCAGTCCTCTCCGGTGCTTCTCCAACATATATACTGTATTTTACTTACAAAAATATCAACTTCCCATATTTAAATTCATTAACACTGTATACTTTGTGTTTGTTTCATGTAGTAGTTAAGTGACTTTAGCCTAAGCACTGTACAGTACAGCATATGTATGTACTGTATAGTACTTTTTTCCCAAAATACAACTTATGAACTGTTCTACTTACGAACTGACTAATGGAATCTAACTCGTTTGTAAGTTGGAGAGTGTTGGCACCCTTCACTGTCAGGTAATTAAACATACTCTGACAAGAGCAGATCACTAAAAAAGAAAAGTAAAGAAAACGAAGGTAAAGAAGATCCACTTCTAGAAAATATAAAATTTCTTTCGTTAGAGTGTTTTCAGTAAAGACTGTTTTATGTTGTTATATCCCCTTAGTTACAAAGCTAATATGTTAAGTACCTGCAGATACTTACATTCTCATATAATTTATTTAATCCTAGGAAAAGCACTAGCAATTAAAAGACTTGCAATCTCTAATTGAAGACTCTTGGAAAATATATTCGGAATTTTTTTTTTATGAATGACCCAGACAGGCAGAAAACTGCTATTAGAAGACTTACAATCTCTAATTGAAGACTCTTGGAAAATATATTCGGAATTTTTTTTTTATGAATGACCCAGACAGGCAGAAAACTGCTATTAGAATAAAAGTAGAAGCTTAAGGACAAGGCAGGAATAAGACAATGATACACAATAGAAAAACGACAGTCTGAAAAAATAGTAGAAATAGTGTAGACCTAGAGATATTGCACGATTAGGCCACGAGATGATGATAGAGCTGCTTTTTGTTGGAAGATAATATGTCATGAGAATTAGCAGAGACTGAAAGAGGAAGAGAGTCTGGAGGTGGATGGGAAAAAGCAGTTGCTGCACCAACCAATCTGCGAGCTACAAGTCATACAGTAACTGTGCGACAAGGCCATTTGGCGAGTGTAATATATCCTCGTCCAACTCATTAGAGCATCAATGGAAGTAGTAACGAGAGAAAAGAGAGAGGGATAATACCATAAAGTGAAATACAACAATCCAGATTAGCTGTAAGAGTCTGATTGCTTTAGATTCAACCCTGTCAAGGAAATATTTATTATAAGAAGAAGCATCCCAGATGTGCAAGAAGTATTTTAAGCAGGAATGGGTTAGACCTTTATAGATTATGATAACTGGAAGGAGGAAAGGTAATGACTAAAATGAAACAGAACCCCTAATTTTTTAGAGGCACGTTTAGAAATTTGGATTATGTGATACCTTCAAGACAAGATAGAGGCTATCTGGATTCCTATTTTGCTAATAGAATTAAGAGGTTCAATTTCATTAGTTTTGAAGCTAATAGGGCTATCAGGAGGGGAAGATAGAGGTAGCCAGAAATTGTCATAGGAACATGATTACAACATATCAAGACATTTTTGTATTTGCTTATCTTGTTGCCAAAGTAAGCATGGTGGTTAAGCTACATTGTTGTAGTTTTTTATTATTTCTTTATCTAATAATTTTTGTGTGTATAATTTACTTTTGATCAAGTAGTTAGCTGCTTTGTTGAGGCAAAGTTATGTATGTTTTTCCTAGGGTTCGTTTAAGTGACATTGATCAATTTAATATGGAACACCCTAATTCACGAGAGTATTTTTATAGATGAATATGTAAGTGTTTAGTAGAAAGACCAGCTTTTGTCAGTAACTCTATTTTGATTATTTTGAGTACTATTCTGGAGTTCTTGGATAGAATTTTTTGTCCTGATTTCCAGTAATGGTATTCATATTTAATTTTGTCTTTGTAGATCATACGAATTCAGTCGACTGAGGGAACCAAGAGGGTGGAAGTGAAGCCCACTGAATCAACAAAGTCACTGTTTGAGAAGGTTCATAGAGCCTTTGAGCTGAGTGGATTTAAATTTGCCTTATATACGACACGAGATAAAAAGAATGAGATTGTCTCCTCACCAAAGAAAACTATTAAAGGATGTAAGCTTGCTCATGGCGACATGATTTTCATGTTTGGGGTGGATGGTCCTTTACATTTTGATACTGGAGGTAAGTGAGTAGGTTCTTCTTGTAGGAATAATATTAATCATATATGGTGATATGATATAAATTGTAAAAGCGTATGAATGTTTTTCAGTATATATTGTTAGTGTAGACTTTACTGATACTATGTATGTAAATATGTTTGTAAATATGAATGTGGAGAAAAAGAAGAGACAGCTATTGTATATGCAAATGAAAATTGTTTAATATCGTAGTAGAGAAGCCTAATAGGTGTGTTACCTATCTTCTTAATAGCCATATTTCTCTCTTGCAGCCAGTCCCAGCACATCTCACTCTGTAAATAATGTGAATAACGCAATTGCTGTGAAACCTTCAACACTGAGTGTAGCACCTGTTGTTGCCAATAGTATTAAGAGTGATGTAATTGAAGACAACGTCGATAAATTAATAGAGAAAGAAGACGGAAAAATTAACCGCAAGAAAAATGCGCAATTGTAAGTGACTATAACATAGTATTCTTTGTGCTTCCTATGTCATCATTGATTATTCAGGGCTATTACAGTACTTGTGTGTGAGATATGTGGTAGTAGTTTGTCGTTTAATCTCATTAACAGGCTCTGTCAATGATCTGCTTTTGCTCATTTTCTGTTTCCTATCTCCCTTACTTCTATGAAATATATTCACCTGCAAAATGAAGCATACTGTCAAATCTTTTTATGCACATATGGAAGCTGTATCCTCTTGTGTTAAAAATAGAGTACTGTATTAGTCCCTTTTTAGGTAACTCAAAATATATATACAGTGGTGACCCCAACCCACAAACAAAATTTTGAAGAAAAAAAATGTCCCCAACCCACAATCCAACCCATGAACACATGTGTTGGCCAAGACACCACGTGTCCCACTCTCCTGATCTCAGTTCTGCATTAGTGCCCGCGCTGTGTGGTTTGTTCATGATCTGTTCATAGTTCTTGCTTTATTTTCCATTGTTTTACCTTTCATATAGCCCTCATTATGGCTCCTAAGAAAATTACAAGTGTTTGTGATATTGGAGGACTCTCCTTCCAAAAATTAATCCACCTCTTCCTCCTCCACCACCATCCATATATGCCAGCAACAATCATGCACAAAGGTAAATACAGTACTGTTTCTTACCTACATTATAGTTTTTTACCTACAGTATGTACTCTTTCCTACTGTATTTGTTATTAGTTGAAGAATGTAACAACCTTTTCTAAGTGTTGGACTGGGCTACTTTATACTGGGTATCAACTAGTGTATACTGTATACCTGAAAATGTACATATTTTACTTTAGAGTAGAATTCCTTTCTAGTATAAATGTAATTTTCCTTTTACAGATGAAATACATTTAACCTGTGTTATATTTCATGTTTTAAGTGACCAAAATTTTTTAAAAAGAATATTAATTTTGACCTGGAATGGGTTAATTGAATTTACATGCTTATCAATGGGAAAAATAAATCCAACCCAAGGGCAGTTTTTGGGAACGTATTAAGATCGTGGGTTGGGATCACCACTTTATGTATATATATATATATATATATATATATATATATATATATATATATATATATATATATATATATATATATATATATATATATATATATATATATATATATATATATATATATATATATATATATATATAATATACAGCATTTATATATATATGTATATATATACAGTAACCGCTTGTTTATCGCAGGGGATCGGTTCCAGGACCGGCCGCGATAGGTGAAAAATCGCAAAGTAGGAGCACCATATATTATATATATATATATATATATATATATATATATATATATATATATATATATATATATATATATATATATATATATATATATATATATATATATATATATATATATAATTTTTTTTTTTTTTGGTGTGTGGGGGGGGTGACACCAGGATGGGCCAAAAAATAATAAAATAAAGCAGCCTTTATTGGGCCTGGGCATGAAGAATACACAAAGTAAAGAGAAACAGATGGAGAGTGTAATGACCTGTCAGATTGTCATACGGCTATAGTTGCTGGAGGGCAGAGTGCGCACTCGAAAAAGCCCGCCCAGAGGACAGCATACGGAGAGCATGTTAGTTTGAAGTCAGTCCTTGCCGGGGGCAGAACTTACGTCCTAGTTAGAACCCCCCCCCCTCCCCGAAGGGGGCGGGGAATTGTTGATTGTGCTAGCGAGGAACTGTGTGAGTTGCAGGAACTATAGGAATGGGAGCTTTGAGGATTAAAGAAATCATGTAGCCTCTGAAAAAATTAAGTATGAAGAAGAGAGGCTTATCAGTGCTCAGCTCGCATGCTGTAGCTTTTGGACTGTTTTATAAGTCGTCAATACGACATCTGGTGGCAGCTCCAGGACGCATCCACGCCATTACTACAGTGAAGAATTAAGAATGCAAAAGAAACAGATATAAAATGCATCTCTGGAAGAAATGTTCGAGTGAAAAGAAACTTTTAGACGCTTACAAGCAGCGATGCCGAGAGAAGCCTTAGCTCCGACCACACTCACAGTATCGAGTTACTAGAACCAGTTCCCCTTCTCCCCCATTCCCGTATGGGCAAGGTCCCCCGCAGTAAGAATTGTCCCATGCATTTTGAAACTACTTAGTTCATGAAGACTGGGACACACAAGCTGGGAGAAAGATTCAGTGCTCTCCATGTATATCACAGTGGCCATGCGCCTCACTGTGACCAGGGTTTTAATAGTAACGCTCCTACCAGGAGTTATTTGTTGCCGGATCCAGCTAAGAAGATGGTGAATCGTCGATTTTATGAGTCATATGGATGACGTTGGCGGGAAAATCATAGATCTCAGAAGAAAGAAGAACCCCCTCCTCCAGAGCCTGTGGCCGTGACGTTCTTCAAGCAGCATCCCAAAATAGCTAAGTACTTGTAATTTGTATCCAGTGAGTAATGGGACAGTTATTAAAAGAATTCGAGGCTGGCGGACTCTGCCATTTTACTTGCAATGATGCTTTGACTCAGCCACCCCGCATATAAAAGGGAGTATGGCTTTAGTAAATTAATAAAAGTAGAATTTTTGTACCCATTACTAACATGGATAAATTGTACTAATAGCTATTAGCAGTAATAAACTCCATTTTTGTTATAATTTGAATAATATAACGAGTAATTGCGTTTGAAGGGTGTTCTGTTTATTTTTATTATTGCCTAAGTTTATTAAACTGGCAAAGGTATTGATTTTAATTGAAAGAGATTTAATGTACGTGTAAAATCATTTTTATATTAATTTCTTAAATCGAATAATGACAGTGTTTGGAATAGAATATAAGTAGTAGTTTTTATATACCCCAAAATGAGTGAACGAATTCTAGTGAGAAATATGATTGAATCCGCTTTTAAGGTTCTTTCCTTTTTTCTTGGGTGATATTTTTAGCGAGAGGAATGTGGGAATGACCGATCGTTCTTCCAACGTCAATATTATAAAGAAATAGTAATTGTACTGATCTTTGATATTAAATTACGTGTATGATGTATCCTTTTGAAGAATAAGAAAATTTTGTGATATTATTAAGATCTTTATTGTTTGATATAACGAGTTTTATTTTCGCGTTTTGCAGGCGAGAAAAGAGAGTCGAGTAACTTGTGCCGTGATAGGGGAGTTTGCGTGTCGCCTTAACGCACCATAGTTGGGAGTATAGGAAGGACCTGGGACTAGTGACGCAGTCATGCGACCTCCGGGCCGACAGCGGTTTCACACACCCACTCCTTCAGAGTGACGGGGAAGGGAAACCATGTGGTACAGAGAGAAGTGACTAGAAGGGGAGTTGTACAGAAAGAAAGAGAGTGGCGATTGCGGGAGAGAACAAGTGTGACTGATCGGGGATACAATGGGAGGGATGCTTTCATGGGTGGAATCGTTGAAGCCCGTTAGGGAAGCAGTATGGGGATAGGGTCTGGGAGAATTCTTCTGCGTCACCTTGTCTTTATACAAGCCATATGCACGTAGTTTTAATGGGAGGTGATGTAGCTGTTGCAATATCTATTAAGAGATATTTTCGAGGCAAAGTGATTTTCCATCTGCCTAGCTGTGGCCAAGATGCAAATTTTATTTTAATTTTTTTATGTCCCCTACTCCGCCAACGAGATTATTATTCGATTTTCGAACATTCCAAGAGAGATATTAAGTGATAAAGGATACGAATCTCTGAATGATTCTTTATTTTTCTTTTTAGGTGCAGTATATACATTATTTGTCCGAAAGAATATGTTAAATAGATAGAATAAAACTTGGAGAGTTTTAGCCATGATAATGTTTGTCAAAATTATTTCAGCTTGGTCATGATGAAGGGAGTGTAAACTCACAAGAAATGACAACAAGAATGTCACACAGCCGTTTTCTGTATTTGAAAGAGACGAAGTCGATCCAGAAACCGAAGAGACAGGGAAGGAACAGCGCCTACACGCAAAACTCCCCACAAAAGCTAGCCATTTGAAGTCCGGAAGACAGATATTGAACAGTATTTTTGGGTAGGAAAAGGAAAGAGAGTAAAAAGGAAGGTACTCTAGTACCTACCGGATCGTAAGTATAGAAAGGGAGAAGAAATATATAACTCCCCCCTGTCTCCTGGGGTAATTCTGTTGAATAGTCACTCGAAAAATTTAAATTTGAGCTCGTAGAAGAATATATATATATGTTAATTTTTCATGTACAACTCCTTAAGAGATTATGAAACTTAAGCAAAATTCATTCTTTGATGTTGCAATTAAAATACTATTTTTAATTTTATTACTGCATACACAGAGACAAACTTTTTATATTTTTTTCAGATACACGTTTTTTTATATACACCTTGTTTTCAGAATAATGCGAAGATAGGTTCTCAGAAGTGTCGGGTAAATGGAAAATCGCGTGAAAAAACGATTAATTTTCCATAGGAAACAAGGCATAGATACGTTCCAAACCTTACATAGACACACTATGCCAAAGATATAAGATAACTAAAAACATATTTTATAACTACATAACAAAGCAGAAAGCCCTTTATATATTTTTAAGAGTATACAAAAGATATTCAGATTTACTGTACAGCAAGAAATTAACATACTGTACTGTACTATATTATGCGGTGGGCAACAGTCATACAATACACTGGACGTGCATGGTGGCGGTGAGCACGTAACTTAAGCGGTAGAAGAGGAGGAGGATGCAGGAGAACGAACCTCTATCTGCAAATGTAAACAAAGATAAAATAAAAATTATAAATAACCGAAGCAAGACTAAAAACCGAAAAAAAAAATTAATTATGCAATGCCTAAATGCAAAACACGTTAGCAAGACTAAAAAATAAAAATATCATTATGCAACGCCTGAATTACTGTAAAAAAAAAAAAAAAAGATACATTCTACTCTCACTATTATACGGTGAGCAACAGGCATGGAACAAGCATAGTGGCAGTGAGCACGTGACGTCAGCAGTATAAGATGAGGAAAAGGAACCCCTATCTGCTAAACGTAAGAAACAATTAACAAAAGCAAGACTAGAAAACTACATTTTTTTCATTATGCAATGCCTGAATTACTGTAACAAAAAAAAAAACACATTCTACTCACTTTATATAAAAAGATAACACATTCTACTCACTCTATTATACTGTGACCAACAGGTATGGGATGCGTGAGGTGGCAGTGAGCACCTGACATAAGCGGTATTAGAAGAGGAGAATGAACCTCTATCTGCCAAACGTAAGAAAGGATTAACAAAAGCAAGACTAGAAAACTACATTTTTTCATTATGCAACTAGCCACGATATTATAGTACAGGTATACAGTTATCTGTAAAATTTAAAAGAACTGAAAACACAAACCATTATAATTATATCTGCACACTGTGGATAAAATACCCTAATTTTGGGTAATCAGATAATGATGATGAGTGATATCTACGTTGAGTATATAATGATAATTATAATAATGATGAATTTCATTATGTTTAGGGTACTCAGTATGGATTTAGGGAAATTTTTGTCCAGATCTAGGGTAAACTAAGCTTGTACTCGTGGAAGCAGTGCCGTACACATATCATTTCTCCAGAATATATGATCGACAATATGAAAACTTTTTACTTACCATTTTTTCCATTTTCCCTATAATATCCGATCAAGAATATGAAGACTTAGCCGCAGTTAAACTAAAACCAGTTTTTGCACTTTTATTTTTTCCTCATTTTCACGGATAGTGTGTACATACATACATTCACGAGATGCAACGCCTGTTCAATGGCGACCTTACTCTCACCACACTTATACCAGCTCAACCCTTGCTATTTTATTTCAGGAATTATTGCCTCTGTGCCTTATATGGAAGTAGAAGCACTTATATAGTCTTTTCCTGGGCATATAGTGGCAATGATAGTGCAATATATAAGCTTTGAAATATAAAAGAACGGAAAACACAAACAGTTATAAATATATCCACTCACAGTGGATAAAATACCCTAATTTAGGGTAATCAGAGAATGATGATGAATGATATCTATGTTGAGTATATAATAATAATCATCATGATAATTATAATAATGATGAATTTCATTACATTTAGGGTACTCAGTATGGATTTAGGGAAATTTTTGTTCAGATCTAGGGTAAACTAAGCTTGTACTCGTGGAAGCAGTGTCGTACACTTACCATTTTTCCCATTTCTCCAGAATATCCAATCGACAATATGAAAACTTCTTACTTACCATTTTTCCATTTTCCCCTTAATATCCGATCAAGAATATGAAGACTTAGGCGCTGTTAAACTAAAATCAGTTTTTGCACTTTTATATTTTCCTCATTTTCACGGATAGTGTGTACGTACATACATTCACCGAGATGCAACGCCTGTTCAATGGCGACCGTACTCTCACCACTCTCATAATGGCTCATCCCTTGCAATTTTATTTCAAGAATTATTGCCTCTGCCTTATATGGGAGTAGAAGCACTTTATACAGTCTTTTCCTGGGCATGTAGTGGCCATGATAGTACAATATATAATCTTTTAAAATATAAAAGAATGGAAAACACAAACAGTTATAAATATATCCACGCACAGTGGATAAAATACCCTAATTTAGGGTAATCAGACAATGATGATGAATGATATCTACGTCGAGTATATAAAAATAATTATTATAATGATAAATTTCATTACGTTTAGGGTACTCAGTATGGATTTAGGAAAATTTTTGTCCAGATCTAGGGTAAACTAAGCATGTACTCGTAGAAGCAGAGTCGTACACTTACCATTTTTCCCATTTTCTCCAGAATATCCGATCAATAATATGAAAACTTCTTACTTGCCATTTTTTCTATTTTCTCCATAATATCCGATCAAGAATATGAAGATTTAGCCGAAGTTAAACTAAAACCAGTTTTTGCACTTTTATTTTTTCCTCATTTTCACGGATAGTGTGTACGTACATACATTCACTGAGATGCAACGCCTGTTCATTGGCGACTGTACTCTCACCACTCTCATGACGGCTCGACCCTTGCAATTTTATTTCAAGAATTATTGCCTCTCTGCCTTAAATGGGAGTACAAGCACTTATACAGTCTTTTCCTGGGCGTTTAGTGGCCATGATAGTACAATATATAATCTTTAAAATATAAAAGAACGGAAAACACAAACTGTAACATTCACTGAAATGCATTGCCGGATTAATGGGGACCTAATTCTCACCACTCTCATAACGGCCCAAATCTTGGAATTTTATTTCAAGAATTATTGCCTTTCTGCCTCTCTTGGGAGTAGAAGCACTTACACAGTCTTTTCCTAGGCTTTTACTGGCCATGATTGTACAATATATAATCTTCAAAATATAAAAGAACTGAAAACACAAACATAAACACAGAACACTAAATATATCCAGTCACTATACTGGGTAACGGCACACTGATGGCAGCATGGCAGGCAAAGCGTCCGCGGGCGCTTATTTACTAAAATAAAAACAAAATTTAATTTTTTTGGCGCTATTCGCGAAATTCGATTTTTTTTATATTATTTTTTGGGGGTGTTATTGTAATTTTGTGGGAAAAAAAATCCCGCAAAAAAGGAACAAGGTGTATATATATATATATATATATATATATATATATATATATATATATATATATATATATATATATATATATATATATATATATATTTAAAAGTGTGTATTATCTTCATGTGATAGTTATAATTTCAAAGAGAAAGATATTAAAGATTTTGAAAAACTTATCTAGAGATAATTATTGTTAATTACTGTCACTCATGAAATTTATAATTACAATTGAGCTAATTAAGATAATTTAGCTTCTCAGAGCTTATTTTTTGAGTTTGAAATGTAAAAATAGCTGATAAAGATGGGGGAAAAAAGTCCCCACCGTCTTTGCCAACATTTAGTGGACACAGGAAAAAATATTGTAATTTTTTTTTTTTTTTTTTTTTTTTAGGCTTAGCTGTAAGATAACCTCAAAGACTCCCCTAGATTTAAATTTATTAGAATAAGTGTCATTTATCAATTGTGCATGTTGAATTATACTTTTTTTTTCTCACTATAATGTGTGTTAAATGTTGCAATTTGCAAAAATCATACTCAGCTATATTATATATTATTTAAGTAACGTAATTATATTCATTTAGCTTCTCTCCTATATCATTTTGTCCTTGAATAGTAGTTACAGATTGTAATTGTGATGTTAAGTTTTTCTGTTTAACTAATATCAATGTTTTAAGTCATGATTTAATATTTGCAAATCATAGCCAACTGTATTTTATATTATTTAAGTAACGTAATTATGTTCATTTAGTTTCTCCTATATCATTTTGTCATTGAATTGTAGTTACATATTGTGATTGTGAATATTTTTAACTTTTTCACACATGACAAATGTTTTGTTTTAGTAAGTAATTGCATATATCCAAATGTATTGTATATTATTTGAGTAATGTAATAGCTTAATTAGTTTTGTTCTTAAATAATTTGTCAATGCTTACTAGCTATATTTTGCAATTGTGAATACTTAGATTTTTTGCCTTTAATTAGAATGCATATTGTAAGGGACATATTTTTCTTTTGTCTGTTTTTTTGCATAGTAATTTTGATATTCCTGTAATCTGCTTAGATAACTATATGAGATTGTAATAGTTTCATAAGTTTATTAGATAATTCTGCCCCGTTTATTTATTTTTAAATAAAGATAGTTAAATATTATAAGGCTCTCATGAAAGAAGTAATGCTTAGTCCGAAATATCACATATTTCAGAGTGGTAATGGGGAGTGTCGTACGCCAATAGCCGCTAGAGGGCAGAGTGCTCAGTCGAAAAAGCCCGCCCAGAGGACAACAGTTAGAAATCAGTCCTTGCCGGGGACAAAACTTACGTCTTAGTTAGAAACCTCCCCCAAAGGGGGCTGGCAATTGTGATTGTGCTAGCAAGGAACTGTGTGAGTTGCAGGAACTATTGGAATGGGAGCTTTGAGGATTAAAGAAATCATGTAGCTTCTGAATAAATTAAGTATGAAGAAGAGAGGCTTATAAGTGATCACCTCGCATGCTGTAGCTTTTGACCTATTATATGTCGTCAATATGACAAGATGTGAAGGGATTATAAAAGATGTGTAATAAATATCCACTTCTCTGCTGGGTTTTGATATACCTTTGGATTACTTTCATGGTGTCTATTCCAAAAATTCTCCTTAGGTCTTCTTATTATTATTGGCGACAATAATTTTCCTGATGATGATTGTGGAGATTATTATGATTATTATCATTATTATTATTTACAAATTTGTCATTAAATCATTATTTTTACAATAAATAATGTAGTTTTGGTTGAATGAACAAAGAATTAAAGATGTGTGTGTCTCTCTCTCTCTCTCTCTCTCTCTCTCTCTCTCTCTCTCTCTCTCTCTCTCTCTCTCTCTCTCTCTCTCTCTCTCTCTCTCTATATCTCTCAACATCTTTACCCATTTATTGTTGTCATTTTTCATTTCCTCTTTCTCATTTGATTTCTTCTTTTTCCCCTTTTTCTTTCTTCTCTACTTTGATGGCAAGTGGATGCTTCCTTTTAAAGTTCCATCAGGAAATAAAGAGAGAGTGAATTTAAAATGGAGGGAAGTTTATTATTAGATTCTCTCTCTCTCTCTCTCTCTCTCTCTCTCTCTCTCTCTCTCTCTCTCTCTCTCTCTCGCTCTCGCTTTGTTGACTCCTCGTTTCCAATCTCAGCTATGTGGCTTCATTAATCATTAACTTACTTGTTTTATTATTTTATATCTTTCTTTGTTCATCTCTGTGTATTTGTCTTTCTATCTGTCTGTCTTAGTATATTATGTCGAATCCTTTGCTTAGTTAGTGCTTTATTATCTCTCTATACAAAAAGGAACGAACTTTTTTTCTGTGTACTTCTCTATTTTTCTATATAATAATGATAATAATGTCTACTTATAAGTCACTTTTGTTCTTAGAAGAATAACCACTGTGCAAAAATGGAAATAAATGTTTATTTGTTTGCATCTGTATCAGCTGATGCTTATTGAGGCACAATATCTTACTCATAAAATATTTATTTACTCACCCTATTTGGGGTTTATCTAATTTTAAAGATTATAGTATTATTAATATTCCTTGGTTCTAAACATCATTCTATCTATCGACCATGCTGCACGAGATCTTAACGTAAATAGTGTCAGCTGAGAGAAAATGAAAACGTATGCAATTCGTTCAAATAAACGTATTATTATATTGCACATGGTAAACTTAAATGAAAATATATATTCTCTACACCCTATTTCCCTGACGATATTGTATCGAAAGTTTGTTTACTGCTTGTTCTTAATTCTTTTTTTCAATCTTCATAATATCACGTTCATATAAATTTACGCTTGCGAGCTGTTATTAATAAAGTAAAGGATGGTTTTTTAAAAATGCAGGGAGGGTTTATACAGTAAAGTTTTTCTCTTAACGCATCGGGTCCCAGAACCGATCTCCTGCGATAAATGAGAGAGCACTATATATATATATATATATATATATATATATATATATATATATATATATATATATATATATATATATATATATATATATATATATATATATATATATATACAGTGATCCTTCGCTGTATCGCATTTCTTGGATCGCAATTTCACTGTACCACGATTTTTTTTTGGGGGGAGGGGTATATGCAAATATATTGAAATATTAAAAAAATAAAAAATTTTAGTACTTTAATTTTTTTATTGAAAAAAACATATTTCATTATCTAATTAATAAAAAAAACATATTTCATTATCTAATTGATAAAAAAAATTATTTCCCAGCCTACGAATAATAAAACTGTAAAAAATAGTAAAAAACATAAATTTAGATATACAGTATAACTCACAGTATTGCATCATGTGAAATAGTGTCCGATAGCATACAATGTATTGGGGTCGCAGCTACGTGAGCTAGCATATATATTTATATTTCCAGTAGTTTCATGATTTTATTGATAAAAAACGTATTTCTTAGCCTAAGAATAATAAAACAGTAAAAAATATAAATACTAACAGTATTGCACCATGTAAAATACGATACCGGTATCAGCATTTCGGAAAACGAAAAGGGTCGAACCTACATAAGATAGTACATATTGAAATTTTCATTATTTTATTGATAAAACAAGTATTTCCTAGCCTAAGAGTAATAAAACAGTAAAAATTAGTAAAAAAAAACTTAATTTTAGATATATAACTCACAGTATTAAATAGTAAAAAACATAAATTTTTATATCACTCACAGTATTGCATCATGTGAATTAGTGTCCGATAGTGTACAATGTATTCGGGTCACACCTACGTGAGCTAGCAAATATATTAAAATTTCCAGTAGTTTCATGATTTTATTGATAAAACGTATTTCTTAGCCTAAGAATAATAAAACAGTAAAAAATTGTAAAAAACATAAATACTAACAGTATTGCAACATGCAAAATACGATACCGCTATCAGCGTTTCGGACAAAGGCTTGCACCATCTTCCATTGTCTCGCCTCACTCGTTCAGTCTAACTCACGTGTGCGCCGTTCACGTTATGCTTATTAATATGTTTTGCTTGTGATTTTTTTACTCACATATTTTAACCTTTACAATGCCTCCCAAGCATCCTTCATCTTGTAGTGAGCCTAAGCGGCAAAGGAAAATGTTAACCATAACAGATAAGGTGAAACTCTTAGATATGTTGAAAGAAGGAAAAAGGTTTACGGATGTCGGCCGCTATTTTGGCCTCAATGAATAACAGCCGTAAAGCTGTTATTGGCTGCGGAATAATTTCCTCTGGCGTCTACAAACTCATTACCACCTCATTTACGGTAAGTTTACCTATCACGTACATATAAATTTACGTTGCATGCTGTTATTTATAAAGTAAAGGGTGGTTTTTTAACAGTGCAAGGAGGGTTTATACAGTAAACGTAAAAATAATTGTAAAATACCTATGTACATGAGTATGTCATATAAATTTATGCTTGCATGCTGTTATTTATGAAGTAAAGGGTGGTTTGTTAACAGTACAGGGGGTTTATACGGTGTAAACGTAAAAATAAATTAAAATATCTATGTACATATAGGCTGATCCTACTCCGCGATTATCCTGTCTCGCGCAGGGTCCCGGAGCCGAAGCTTCGCGATAATTGAAGGAACACTATATATATATATATATATATATATATATATATATATATATATATATATATATATATATATATATATATATATGTATATACAGTGATCCCTCTCTATATCGCAATTTTTTTTTCTGGGTATATGCGAAAATATTAAAATATTAAAAAAAAAAAATTCAGTATTTTCATTTTTTTATTGAAAAAATAATTTCATTATTTTATTGATAAAAAGAATATATTTCTCAGCCTACAAATAATAAAACAGTAAGAAATAGTAAAAAACACATAAATTTGAACATGTAACTCTGCACCATAGAAAGTACGATACCGGTATTAGCGTTTCGGAAAACGCAAAGGGTCGCACCTAAGTGAGCTAGCATATATTAAAAGTTCCAGTAGTTTCGTGATTTTATTGATAAAAAAACGTATTTCTTAGCCTAAGAATAATAAAACAGTAAAAAATAGTAAAAAACATAAATACTAACAGTATTGCACCATGTAAAATACGATACTGGTATCAGCGTTTCGGAAAACGAAAAGGGTCGCACCTACGTTAGCTAGTACATATTGAAATTTTCATTATTTTATTGATAACACAAGTATTTCCTAGCCTAAGAGTAATAAAACCGTAAAAAATTGTAAAAAACATAAATTTAGATATATAACTCACAGTATTGCATCATGTGAAATACTGTCCGATAGCGTACAATGTATTGGCGTCTTGGAAAACGCAAAGGCTCGCACCTACGTGAGATAGTTCATGGAATGCTATTGGTTGAAAGAATGAGAGATGACGAATCACAGAATTGCTTTTCAGTATGTTCTGTATCATGGGGTCTGATTGGCTTTTTCGTTGAAGTTTGGTTTTCCCACCATCTTCCATTGTCTCGCCTCACTCGTTCAGTCTAACTCAACGTGTGCACCGTTCACGTTGTGCTTATTGATACGTTTTGCTTGTGATTTTTTTTACTCGCGTTTTTCAACCTCTGCAATGCCTGCCAAGCATCCTTCATCTTCTAAGGTTTCTGGTAGTGAGCCTAAGCGGCAAAGGAAGATGTTAACCATAACAGATAAGGTGAAACTCTTAGATATGCTGAAAGAAGGAAAAAGGTTTACGGATGTCGGCCGTTATTTTGGCCTCAATGAATCTATTGTTCACTACATCAAAAAGGACGAGGCAAATATCAGGAAAACAGCGACTATTTCTTTTAATAAATCAGCGAAGAGGGTCGTAACATCCCACAGTGAGATAATAGTGCCGATGGAATTTGCTTTGGCCCTGTGGATTGCTGATTGCAGAAAGAAAAACATCAGCGTAGACAGCAATATCATACAAACAGAGGCGAAGAAGCTGTACGAGACATTCGCTACAAACGAACCCGACGACGACAGTGGCGACCGTGGAGAGGAGGAGGGAGAGAAGAAGATATCGACGACCCACAACCATGACCCTCCAGCGATTCTCCACCGAGGATACGTTCATGGCAAGCAAGGGGTTCGCCAAATTTCAAAAACGCTATGGCCTAAAAAGCGTTTCGGTTTATGGAGAAGCTGCCTCTGCAGATACAGCTGCCACAGAAGATTACGTGAAAAACGACTTCAAGAAAATTATCACCGAAGGGGAATATGCTCCTGAGCAAGTCTTCAACATGGATGGGACTGGGTTATATTGGAAGAGAATGCCATCTCGCACTTTTTTCTACAAGGAAGGAGCTAAAGCCCCGGGATTTAAAGCACACAAAGATCGCGTTACCCTCATCATGTGCGGGAATGCTGCGGGCTTCATGTTAAAGCCCGGGCTTATCTACAAGTCAAAGAACCCTTGGGTTTTGAAGAATAAAAACAAGAATCTGCTGCCAGTGTATTGAATGCATAACCCTAAGGCCTGGATCACGAAAAGCCTCACATCGGACAGGTTTCACCAATGCTTTATCCCTCAGATCAAACTTTATCTTGCGGAAAAAGGCCTTGAATTTAAAGTCCTTCTTTTGATTTATAATGCTGGTGGCCACGCAACTAATCTCGAATATGACGGTGTTTAAGTAGAGTTCATGTCACCGAATTTGACGTCACTGATTCAACCTATGGATCTAGGCGTTATTCGTGCGTTCAAGGCCCTCTACACACGAAATGCCCTGGCGAACCTGCTTGAATCCATGAATTCAGACAAAGAATTCTCAATGACGACGTACTGGCGCAATTGCACGATTGCCACATCCTTCAAAATATTCAGAATGCAGTCAAAGACATGAAGACGGCCACAATCAATGCCAGCTGGAAGAAATTGTGGCCCGAAGTCATCCACGACTACAAGGGATTTGCTCCTGACGAAGTCCATAACTCAGCAGTTGCGAAAGCTGTGAAGTTGGCTGCATTGCTAGGAGGAGAAGGCTTTAAAGATATGACTCCCGAAGATGTGAATGAACTGATTGACTGCCACTTGCAGCCTTTGACTGATGAAGACTTGGAGGAAATGACAAAATCAGCGAGTGAAGAAGAGGAAGAAGAACTTGAGGAAAGGCACGAAGAAATTGAAGAACCTGGCCTTACACTCGAACGTTTGGCAGCCATGTATGAATATGTGAAAGTAGTCCAACAACTCTTGCAGGTACTTGACGATAATATGGCTCGTTCGTTGATCTTCTGTAATCTTCTCGACGATGCCATGATTCCTTACCATACCATCTTCCAACAAAAGAAGAAACCGACAGCAACTCCCTATTACCATGTTCTTCGCCCCCAAAAAGCAGCCGTAAAGCTTTTATTAGCTGCGGAATAATTTCCTCTGGAGTCTACAAACGTCATTAGCACCTCATTCACGGTAAGTTTACCTATCACGTACATATAAATTTACGTTGCATGCTGTTATTTATAAAGTAAAGGGTGGTTTTTTAACAGTGCAGGGAGGGTTTATACAGTAAACGTAAAAATAATTGTAAAATACCTATGTACGTGATTATGTCATGTCATTACCACCTCATTCACAGTAAGTTTATCTATCACTTTCATACAAATTTATGCTTGCATGCTATTATTTATGAAGTAAAGGGTGGTTTATTAACAGTACAGGGAGGGTTTATACAGTAAACGTAAAAATAAATGTAAAATACCTATGTACATATAGGGTGATCATACTTCGCAAAAATTCACCTATCGCGACAGGTCCCGGAACCTAACCCTCGCGATACATGAGGGATCACTGTATATATATATATATATATATATAATATATATATATATATATATATATATATATATATATATATATATATATATATATATATTATATATATATATATATATATATATATGTTTGGAAAAGCAAATTAAATAAAACGACGAAAGAAATATATATAAAAAGTACTTATTAATTTCATGACCTTAACTGGTCACCTTCTCAAAGTACATTTTAGGTCACGAAATTAATAAGTACTTTTTATATATTTTTTTTTCATTGTTTTATTTAATGGGCTTTTCCTACCATTTTAGACTGTATGCTAACAGTTCAGTGTCAATAATATATATATATATATATATATATATATATATATATATATATATATATATATATATATATATATATATATATATATACACTGTTCCCCCCGTTATCGCGGTAGTTTGGTTCCGGGACCCGGCGCGAGACAGAAAAACCACGGAGCAGGATCAGCCTATATGTACATAGATATTTTAATTTATTTTTACGTTTACACTGCATAAACCCTCCCTGTACTGTTAACATACCACCCTTTACTTCATAAATAACAGCATGCAACGTAAATTTATATGAAAGTGACAGAATAAATTACGGTTAATGTAGTGGTAATTACATGACATACTCATTTACAATTATTTTTACGTTTACGTACTGTATAAACCCTCCCTGCACTGTTAAAAAAACACCCTTTACATTATAAATAAAAACCATCAACGTAAATTTTTATGAAAGTGATAGGAAAACTTACCGTGAATGTGATGATGACGTGACATACATAGGAATTTTAAAATTATTTCTACGTTTACGTACTGCATTAACCCTCCCTGCACTGTTAAAAAAACACCCTTTACATTATAAATAACAGCAAGCAACGTAAATTTTTATGAAAGTGATAGATAAAATTACGGTGAATGAGGTGATGATGACGTGACATACATAGGTATTTTACAATTATTTTTACGTTTACATACTGTATAAACCCTCCCTGCACTGTTAAAAAACCACCCTTTACATTATAAATAACAGCAAGCAACGTAAATTTTTATGAAAGTGATAGAGAAAATTACGGTGAATGAGGTGATGATGACGTGACATACATAGGTATTTAACAGTTATTTTTACGTTTACGTACTCTATAAACCCTCCCTGCACTGTTAAAAAAAAACACCCTTTACATTATAAATAACAGCAAGCAATGTAAATTTTTATTAAAGTGATAGATAAAATTACAGTGAATGCGGTGATGATGACGTGACATACATAGGTATTTTACAATTATTTTTACGTTTACGTACTGCATAAACCTTCCCTGCACTGTAAAAAATCACCCTTTACGTTATAAATAACAGCAAGCAACGTAAATTTTTATGAAAGTGACAGATAAAATTACGGTGAATGAGGTGATGATGACGTGACATACATATGTACGTGATAGGTAAACTTACCGGGAATGAGGTGATGATCATCTTTCGTGACCCCGGAGGAAATTATTTCGCAGCCAATAAAAGCTTTATGGCTGCTTTTTGGGGGAGAAGAACATGGTAATGGGGTGTTGCTGTCGCTGTTTCTTCATTTGTTGGAAGATGGTATGGTAAGGAATCATGGCATCGTCGAGAAAATTACAGAACAAACCATATTATCGTCATATTCCAGCGAGAGTTGTTGGAGTGCTTTAAAATGTTAATACATGGCTGCCAAACGTTCGAGTGTAAGGCTAGGTTCTTCAATTTCTTTGTGCGTTTCCTCAAGTTATTCCTCTTGTTCGCTCGCTGATTTCGTCATTTCATCCAAGTCTTCATCAGTCAAAGGCTGCGAGTGGCAGTCAATCAGTTCATTCACATCTTCGGGAGTCATATCTTTAAAGCCTTCTCCTCCTAGCAATGCAGCCAACTTCACAGCTTTTGCAACTGCTGACTTCTGCACTTCGTCAGGAGCAAATCCCTTGTAGTCGTAGATGATTCGGGCCACAATTTCTTCCAGCTGGCATTGATTGTGGCCGACTTCATCTCTTTGATTGCTTTCTGAATATTTTGTAGGCATGTGGCAATCGTGTAATTACGCCAGTAAGTGTTCAATGAGAATTCTTTGTCCGAATCCATGGATTCAGCTAGGTTCGCCAGGGCATTTCGTGTGTAGAGGGCCTTGAACGCACGAATAACGCTTAGATCCGTAGGCTGAATCAGTGACTTCGTATTCGGTGGCAGAAACTCAACTTGAACACCATCATATTGGAGATTGGTTGCGTGGCCACCAGCATTATCCATCAAATGAAGGACTTTAAATTCAAGGCCTTTTTTCCGCAAGACAACGTTTTACCTGAGGATAAAGCATTGGTGAAACCAGTCCGATGAGAGGCTTTTCGTGATCCATGCCTTAGGGTTAAGCATCCAATACACTGGCAGCAGATTCTTATTCTTGTTCTTCAAAGGCCTAGGGTTCTTTGACTTGTAGATAAGCCTGGGCTTTAACATGAAACCCGCAGCATTCCTGCTCATGATGAGGGTAACGCAATCTTTGTGCACTTTAAATCCCGGGGTTTTAGCTTCGTCCTTGAACAGAAAAGTGCGAGTTGGCATTCTCTTCCAAAATAAGCCAGTCTCATCCATGTTGAAGACTTGCTCAGGAACATATTCCCCTTCGGCGATAATTTTCTTGAAGTCATTATTGACGTAATTTTCTGCGGCAGCTGTATCTGCAGAGGCAGCTTCTCCATGCACTGAAACACTTTTTAGGCCATAGCGTTTTTGAAATTTGAAGAACCATCCGTTGCTAGCAACTAACGGTTGTATCCTCGATGGAGAATTGCTTGAGGGTCCTGGTTGTGGGTTGTCGATATCTTCTTCTCTCTCCTCCTCTCCACGGTCGCCACTGTCGTCATCGGGTTCATTTGCAGCGAATGTCTCGTACAGCTTCTTCGCTTTTGTTTGTATGATATTGGTGTCTAAGCTGATGTTTTTCTTTCTGCAATCAGCAATCCACAGGGCCAAAGCAGCTTCCATCTGCACTACTGCTTTATTGCGGGATGTTATGACCCTCTTCGCTGATTTATCAAAAGAAATGCTCGCTGGTTTCCTGATCTTTGCCTCGTCCTTTTTGATGTAGCGCACAGTAGATTCATTGAGGCCAAAATAGCGGCCGACATCCACAAACCTTTTTCCTTCTTTCAACATATCTAAGAGTTTCACTTTATCTACAATGGTTAACATTTTCCTTTGCCGCTTAGGTTTACTACCAGAAGCTTTAGAAGGTGAAGGACGTTTGGGAGGCATTGCAAAGGTTAAATTACGCGTGAAAACACAATCACAAGCAAAACGTATTATTAAGCACAACGAGAACGTCGCACGCGTGAGTTAGACTGAGCGAGTGAGGCGGCACATTGGAAATTGGAGGGAAAAGCAAACTGCAATGAAAAAGCCAATCAGACCCCATGATACAGAAAATATTGAAAAACAATTCTGTGATTCGTCGTCTCCCAACCTTTCGGCCAATAGCATTCCATGAACTATCTCACGTAAGTGAGAGCCTTTTCGTTTTCCGAAACGTTGATAGCGGTATCGTATTTTACATGGTGCAATACAGTTAGTGCTTTGTTTTTTTATTATTTTTTACTGTTTTATTATTCTTAGGCTAGGAAATACTTGTTTTATCAATAAAATAATGAAAATTTTAATATTCACTAGGTCACGTAGGTGAGAGCCTTTGCGTTTTCCAAAACGTGATACCGGTATCGTATTTTTCATGGTGCAATACTGTTAGTACTGTATTTATGTTTTTTACTAGTTTTTACTGTTTTATTATTCTTAGGCTAGGAATACTTGTTTTATCAATAAAATAATGAAAATTTTAATATTCACTAGGTCACGCCTTTGCGTTTTCCGAAACACTGATACTGGTATCGTATTTTACGTGGTGCTATACTGTTTACTATTTTTTACTGTTTTATTATTCTTACGCTAAGAAATACGTTTTTTTTTTATCCATAAAATCATGAAACTACTGGAAATACACTGTATAAATATATATGCTAGCTTACGAAGCTGCGACCCCAATACATTGTACGCTATCGGACACTATTTCGCATGATGCAATACTGTGGGTTATACTGTATGTACGTATATTTAAATTTATGTTTTTTACTATTTTTTACTGTTTTATTATTCGTAGGCTGGGAAATAAATTTTTTTTATCAATTAAATAATGATATTTATTTTTTCAATAAAAAAAATTAAAATACTGAAAATTTTTATTTTTTCAGTATTTTGATATTTTTGCGTATACCCTTAAAATAAAATAATAATTTATCAAAAGAAAAAAACCGCGATACAGTGAGAACGCGAACCAAGAAACGTGACACAGCGGGGGAACACTGTATATATATATATATATATATATATATATATATATATTATATATATATATATATATATATATATATAATATACATATATATATACACCTAGTTCTCAGAATAACGCCTAGATAGGTTCTCAGAATTGTCGGGTAAATGGAAAATTGCGTGTAAAAAACGAGTCATTTTCCATCGGAAACAACGATAAAGGGCATAGATACGTTCCAAACCTTACATAGACACACCATGCCAAAGATATGATAAGTAAAAAACATATTTTATTACTACATAGCTGGGCAAAGAGCCCTGTATCTATTTTTAAGAGTATACAAAAGATATTCATATTCACTTTACAGCTAGAAATTAACATACATTACTGTACTGTACTCTATTATGCAGTGGGCAACAGTCATACAGTACACTGGGACATGCATGGTGGCCGAAAGCAAGTAACTTATGCGGTAGAAGAGGAGGAGGATGCAGGATAACGAACCTCTATCTGCAAACGTAAACAAAGATAAAATAAAAATTATAAATACCCAAAGCAAGACTAAAAAACGAAAAAAAAAATTAATTATGCAATGCCTAAATCTACCGTATGACAGATTAAAAAAACTTAATCAACATTCTCTAGAGAGGCACAGAGTTATGGGGGATATGATTGAGGTGTATAAATGGTTTAAAGGGATTAACAAGGGTGATATTAATAAAGATTTAAAAATTCATGATCAAACCAGAACTCGTAATGGGTAATGGATTTAAGCTTGATAAATTTAGGTTCAAAAGGGAAATTGGTGAAAATTGGCTTGATAATACCGTAGATTAGGTGATGCATGGAACAGGATACCTAGTAGGATAATAAATACCAAAAAGAAAATATATATACAGTGATCCCTTGTTTATAGCAAGGTTTAGGTTCCGGGACACATCGCGATAGGTGAATTTTCGCGAAGTAGGAACACCTTAAAAAAAATTATTTTTTTTTTTCCTTTTTTTTTCCTCTACACTTCTTCCACTAGTACAAAGAGGATTGCAATTAGAAAAGATCATCATCATCATTATATATATATTATATATATATATATATATATATATATATATATATATATATATATATATATATACGGTTTTACGTCACGGACTCCCTTATCTACCAAGGGCTAGGACGGTTGCCTTCTTGCGAAGGACTTGTTTTGGCAGATGTAATCCTTACGCTGAGTGCATGCCTTTGCTAACCTCAGACCGTGACGGGGCGCGAACCCTCGACCTGACGCCTCAGAGTCGGAGATATATATATATATATATATATATATATATATATATATATATATATATATATATATATATATATATATATATATATATATATATATATATATTATATATTGGCATTTATTATCTTACTAGGAATCTACGGTATTACCAAGCCAATTTTCACTAATTTCCCTTCTGAACCTAAATTTATCAAGCTTAAATCCATTACCCATTACGAGTTGTGGTTTGATCAAGAATTTTTAAAACTTTATTAATTATCACCCTTGTAATGACCTGTCAGATATGAAGGTATTATAAAAGATGTGTAATGAATATCCAGCTCTCTGCTGGGTTTGAATATACCTCTGCATTATTCTAATGATGTCTATTCCAAAAATTCTCCTTAGATATTATTATTATTATTATTATTATTATTAACAATAATTTTCCTTTGATGATGATTGTGGAGTTTATTATTATTATTATTATTACTATTAATATCATTATTATTAATACGAATTTGTAATTAAACCACTATTTTTACAATAAATAATGTAGTTTTGGTTGAATGAACAAGAGTTAATTAAAGATTCTCTCTCTCTCTCTCTCTCTCTCTCTCTCTCTCTCTCTCTCTCTCTCTCTCTCTCTCTCTCTCTCTCTCTTCTCCTCTCTCTCTCCAACATTCTATTCTACCCAACCCAACCCCACTCTTTTTGTCCCAGCCAACTAGGGAGGGGCTCTGTACACAGTTATTAAAGTAAAATAAACCAACTGATGTACAAACAATGATGAGCCCTAATAATAATAATAATAATAATAATAATGATGATAATAATTCCACAATCATCATCAAAGGAAAATTATTGTTGCCAATAATAATAATAATAATAAGATCTTAGGAGAATTTTTGGAATAGACATCATGAAAGTAATGCAGAGGTATATTAAAACCCAGCAGAGAGCTGGATATTCATTACACATCTTTTATAATCCCTTCACATCTGACAGGTCATTACACTCTCCGTCTCTGTTTTTCTTTACAGCCTGATAAAGGCTGTTTTATTTTATCATTTTTTGGCCCATCCTGGTGTCACAGTAATCTTAAAAAAAAAAAAAAAAAAAAAAAAAAAACGCGCGTTAGAGCGAGGGATTACTGCATATATATATATATATATATATATATATATATATATATATATATATATATATATATATATATATATATATATATATATATATATATATATATACAGTATAAATATGTACAGTGATCCTTCGCTCTATCGCGTTTCTTGCCTCGCGAATTCACTGTGCCGCGATTTTTTTTGGCTAACTTTTTATATATACAGTGTTGCCTCACTTATCGCGGTAGTTCGGTTCCGGGACCCACCGCGAACCAGGAAATCCGCGAAGTAGGATCTGCCTATATGTACATAGATATTTTAATATATTTTTACGTTTGCACTGTATAAACCCTTCCTGCACTGTTAAAAAAACACCCTTTACAATATAAATAACAGCAAGCAAAGTAAATTTTTATGAAAGTGATAGAAAAATTACGGTGATTGAGGTGATAATGACTTGACATACATACTCATTTACAATTATTTTTTCATTTATGTACTGTATAAACCCTCCCTGCACTGTTATAAAAACACCCTTTACATTATAAATAACAGCACGCAACGTAAATTTTATAAAAAAATGAAAATACTGAAAATGTTTTTTTTTTTCAATATTTTAATATTTTTGCGTATACCCATAAAATAAAATAATAATTTATCCAAAAAAGCCGCGATAGAGTGAGACCGCGAACCAAGAAGCGCGATACAGCGGGGTAACACTGTATATATATATATATATATATATATATTTATATATATATATATATATATATATATATATATATATATATATATATGCAAAAATATTAAAATATAAAAAAAAAAAAGTCAGTATTTTCATTTTTTCTTGAAAAAAAAATTCATTATTTAATTGATAAAAAAAATTTATTTCCCAGCCTACTAATAATGAAACTGTAAAAAATAGTAAAAAACATAAATTTAGATATATAACTCATGGTATTGCATCATGTGAAATACTGTCCGATAGCGTACAATGTATTGGGGTCGCACCTACGTGAGCTAGCATATATATTAAAATTTCGAGTAGTTTCATGATTTTATTGATAAAAAAACGTATTTCTTAGCCTAAGAATAATAAAACAGTTAAAAATAGTAAAAAACATAAATACTAACAGTATTGCACCATGTAAAATACGATACCGGTATCAGCGTTTCGGAATTCGAAAATGGTCAAACCTACGTGAGATAGTACATATTGAAATTTTCATTATTTTATTGATAAAACAAGTATTTCCTAGCCTAAGGGTAAAAAATAGTAAAAAACATAAATTTAGATATATAACTCACAGTATTGCATCAGGTGAATTACTGTCTGATAGTGTACAATGTATTGGAGTCGGAGCTACGTGAGCTAGCATATATATTAAATTATCCAGTAGTTTCATGATTTTATTGATAAACAAATTTATTTCTTAGCCTAAGAATAATAAAACAGTAAAAAATAGTAAAAAACATAAATACTAACAATATTGCACCATGTAAATTACGATACCGGTATCAGCGTTTCGGATAATGGCTTGCACCTACGTGAGATACTTCATGGAATGCTATTGGCTGAAAGAGTAAGAGATCTGTATCATGGGGCCTGATTGGCTTTTCATAGAAGTTTGGTTCACCCACCATCTTCCATTGTCTCGCCTAACTCGTTCAGTCTAACTCACATGTGCGCCATTCACGTTGTGCTTATTAATATGTTGTGCTTGTGATTTATTTTCTTCACTTTTTCAACCTGTGCAATGCCTCCCAAGCATCCTTCTTATAAGGCTTCTGGTAGTGAGCCTAAGCATCAAAGGAAGATGTTAACCATAACAGATAAGGTGAAACTCTTAGATATGTCGGCCGCTATTTTGGCCTCAATGAATAACGGCCGTAAAGCTGTTATTGGCTGCGGAATAATTTCCTCTGGCGTCTGCAAACTCATTACCACCTCATTCACTGTAAGTTTACCTATCACGTACATATAAATTTACGTTGCATGCTGTTATTTATAAAGTAAAGGGTGGTTTTTTAACAGTGCAGGGAGGGTTTATACAGTAAACGTAAAAATAATTGTAAAATACCTATGTACATGAGTATGTCATATAAATTTACGCTTGCATGCTGTTATTTATGAAGTAAAGGGTGGTTTGTTAACAGTACAGGGAGGGTTTATACAGTGTACAGTGTTGCCTCACTTATCGCGGTAGTTCGGTTCCGGGACCCGGCGCGAACCCGGAAATCCGCGGAGTAGAGATCAGCCTATGTACGTAGATATTTTAATGTATTTTTACGTTTACACTGTATAAACCCTCCCTGTACTGTTAAAAAAACACCCTTTACATTATAAATAACAGTAAGCAACGTAATTTTTTTATGAAAGTGATAGGAAAACTTGCCATGAATGAGGTGATAATTTTTACGTTTACGTAAAATAGCGGCCGACATCCACAAACTCTTTTCCTTCTTTCAACATATCTAAGAGTTTCACTTTATCTACAATGGTTAACATTTTCCTTTGCCGCTTAGGCTCACTACAAGAAGCCTTAGAAGATGAAGGATGCTTGGGAGGCATTGCAAAGGTTAAAATATGCGAGTAAAAAAAATCACAAGCAAAACATATTAATAATAATAAGCACAACATGAATGGCGCGCACGAGTGAGGCGAGACAATGGAAGATGGTGGAAGCCTTTGTCCGAAACGCTGATAGCGGTATCGTATTTTACATGTTGCAATACTGTTAGTATTTATGTTTTTTACTATTTTTTACTGTTATATTATTCTTAGGCTAAGAAATACGTTTTTTTTTATCAATAAAATCATGAAACTACTGGAAATATAAATATATATGCTAGCTCACGTAGCTTCGACCCCAATACATTGTACGCTATCGAACACAAGCAAAACGTGAGTCAGACTGAACGAGTCTTTGTCCAAAACGCTGATAGCGGTATCGTATTTTACATGTTCCAATACTGTTAGTATTTATGTATTTTACTATTTTTTACTGTCTTATTATTCTTAGGCTAATAAATACGTTTTTTTTATCAATAAAATCATGAAACTACTGGAAATATAAATATATATGCTAGCTCAAGTAGCTGCGACCCCAATACATTGTACGCTATCGAACACTATTTCGTATGATGCAATACTGTGGGTTATACTGTACGTACGTTTTATCATTCAGTTATTAGTACAATGTATATTAATTTAAAATTCATCTACTTATTTGATGATAGTACAAAATCTATTGTATTTATTCACTGTAATTTGGACCAAATATTCCTTTTGTAAAGATTATACTGTACTTTTCAACAGAGGTGGTCAATAAACGTATCTATCTTTCTACATTTATGTTTTTTACTATTTTTTACCGTTTTATTATTCGTAGGCTGGGAAATTATTTTTTTTTATCAATTAGATAATGAAATATGTTTTTTTCAATAAAAAAAAATGAAACTAGTGAGAAATTTTTGTTTTAATATTTTTGCATATACCCATGAAATAAAATAATAATTTATCCAAAAAGAAACCGCAATAGAGTGAGAAAGCGAACCAAGAAGCACGAATAACTGGGGTAACACAGTAAACGTAAAAATAAATTAAATATCAATGTACATATAGGGTGATCCTACTCCTCGAAATTCCTGTCTCGCGCCGGGTCCCGGAACCGAACCTTCGCGATAATCGTAGGAACACTATATATATATATATATATATATATATATATATATATATATATATATATATATATATATATATATATATATATATATATATATAATGATGATGATGATGATCTTTTCTTATTGTAATCCTCTTTGTACTCGTGGTAGAAGTGTAGAAAAAAAAAAATTAAGATGTTCCTACTTGCGGAAATTCACCTATCGCGGCCGGTCCCAGAACCGAACCCCCGCAATAAACGAGGGATTACTTATATATATCTATGTAAATATGTATATATATGTATATGCTGCATATGTGTACAGTAATGCCTCGCTATATCACGATTCACCTACCGCGAATTCAGTGCATCACGGATTTTTTTGACGAGCTTAAAAATTTTTTTTTTTTTTTTTTCCACAGGACGGACCAAAAAATAAAATATAACAGCCTTTATCGGGCCTGGGCACGAAGAATATATAAAGTACAGAGAAACAGAGGGGGAGAGTGTAATGACCTGTCAGATGTGAAGGGATTACAAAAGATCAGTCATGAATATCCAAGAATATTCAGTGTAGCTGGTGCCATGAGCCAACCTACTACTGGATACATGTTGTTTATTTTATTTCGCAGATTTTCTGGGTATATGCTATTTTTGAGCATGAGGATGCAAACGTTTGCCGCCTTCGTATCAGCTAATGCACCTTCGCACGCTATTTCCCTGACGATATTATATCGAAAGTTTGTTTGCTGTTTGTTCTTAATGCATTTTTTCAATTTTCTTCATAACAGTCGATCGCGTTAAGCGGTAGAAAAGAAAGAGGATGCGGGAGAATGAACCTCTAACCAAAACGTTTTGCCGTTTCTGTATCAGCTAATGCTTATCACTATTCAGGCGCAATATCTTACTCATAAATTATTTATTTACTGGCTGCATTTGGGGTGTATCTAATTTTCAACATTATAGTAATACTGTATAAATAGTCCTTGGTTCTAAACATTATTCTATCTTCTTTACATATCGACCATGCTGCACGAAATCTTAAGGTAAACAAAGTCAGCTGAGAGAAAAAGAAAACTACAATTTGTTACAAAGAAAACGTACATCGTACTGTACATGGGAAACTTGAATGAAATATATATATATTCTCTACACGCTATTTCCCTGATGATATTATATTGAAAGTTTGTATGCTGTTTGTTCTTAATACTTTTTTCAGTTCTCTTCATAATATTCAGTCGCATTACAGGATAGGAGAGGAGGAGGATGCGGGAGAACGAACCTCTAACTGAAACATTTTGTTGCTTCCGTGGCAGCTGATACACCCTCGCACGATATTTCCCTGATGATATTATATCAAAAGTTTGTTTGCCGTTTGTAGTTAAGGCTTTTTTTTTCAATTTTCTTCATAATACTCGATTGCATTAAGCGGTAGAAGAGGAGGAGGATGCTGGAGAACAAACCTCTAACCAAAGCATTTTGCCGCTTACGCATTAGCTGATGCTTATCACTGTTCAGGCACAATATCTTACTCATGAAATATTTATTTACTCACCCTATTTGGGGGTGTATCTAATTTTCAAGATTATAGTATTATTAATATTCCTTGATTCTAAACATTATTCTATCTATCGCACTATGCTGCACAAAATCTTAAGGTAAAGTCAGCTGAGAGAAAAAGAAAACGTATACAATTCGTTTCAAAGAAAAACGTATATAGTATTGTACATGGGAAACTTTATGAAATATATATATTCTCTACAGGCTATATCCCTGACGATATTATATCGAAAGTGTGTTTGCTGTTTGTTCTTAATGCTTTTTTCAATCTTCATAATATCACGTTCATATAAATTTACGCTTGTGCGCTGTTATTAATAAAGTATTGGGTGGTTTGTTAACAGTGCAAGGAGGGTTTATACAGTAAAGGTAAAAATAAATGTAAAATACCTATAATACATATGGTCCTCCTGCTTCGTGGTTTTTCAGCTATCGCTGTGGGTTCCTGAACCGAACCCTGCGACAAACGAG